>JAJIBD010034371.1:0-19473 GCA_021461705.1 Cryptotis parvus | reverse complement strand
TCCATCATGTTTTAAAGTCTAGACAATAAGAATCAAGGCTTTATTTTAGTGTGCCAGTTTTAACAGTGTAAATATTCCTACTAAGAAAAAATAACAAATTACCAAAATGAAACCAATGATCACACAGTTGAGATGAAATTCTAAGAGCATACCCCAAAAAGATATATATCACATGATATATATGTCATACATGATATCTTATATAGATATCATAGATATATATCAATGTATAACTTAAATCACCCAATGATCTAGGTAAATCAGTAGCTGTATTTTTTTTCCTAGGACTTATTGATATTTTTGGAGAATTAAATTATTATTTTGCATAGTTCAATTTTTAATAATACAGGTTATGAAACTTTAGCCTTTCATTCAGGCTGACTCTTTTAGCTATTGAGATTACAAGATTGAATTATTCTTCTGGTAAAAGATCTTCACCCTTGGATTTAGAAAGGGTCAGAAGACTATGATCACAACAATTAAGGTTGTGATAGTTTCCCTGTACAAAAAAAAATACCATTTGAGTAAAATAAATATTTAATGGTAAAAATTATATCATTTCATCTTAGTCACAATGATTCTATCATTTTTATTGAATAAAATGTGTGATGCATGGAGTAGAATTAAGTTGTACCTTGTAGATTTTCTATATATGCACAATGGAATACTGCACTAGCTGTAAAGGAATGATGAAATCATGCAATTCACTGCGACATGGAGGGAACTGGAAGATAGCATGTTAAATGAAGTAAGCCAGAGAAGAAGGACAAACACAGGATGATATTCACTTATATGTGGAATTTTTGGAATTGTAGGATGAGGAAAATCACTGTTTTAAAGAAAGGAAGAACCTTGGTCCCATGATATAGGGAGATGAGGAAAAAATAATGGAGAGGAGGAAGAGAAGAGGCCAATGAGAAGCAAATGGGTCCAGGTCAGGGGAGCCAAATACAAAAGTGGTATTAAAGAATAACAGACGAGATATCTAAATCCACAAAGAGAGCAACACAGAAATCAAGAGACCCAAACTTCAATACCTAAATTTAGAAAGGTGCCAGTCAAGAGGTCAGGCTGAAGTAGGGGATATGGGAGGAACCTGAGAACACTGGTAGAAGAATGTGGACACTACTCCAAAATAGTATGTATAAAACTCGACTATAAATAACTTTAAATCACAGTGCTTTAATATATATATATATATATATATATATATATATATATTTGCTAAAACCTAAATTACCTAAAACCTAAAAACCTGAGCTGAGCAGGAGGAAGAGAGCAGAATGGAATGCCTTCAAAAGCATTGAAAAAATAGCTAAAAAGACAAAGAACCTCCGGCTCTGGGCACATCTCTTCGACTCCACCTTTTTCCCTGCATTAACATATGCCTCAGAGACCTGGGTCCTACGAAAGCAGATGGGAATGCTATTTGGGTCTCCCAAAGAGGAATTGAAAGAGCTGTGCTTGGAATATAACGCTCACTCAAGTGAGAGAAGGAATCTGGAGTTCCGACCTCCATCACTGTTTCAAAGTCAGGGATGCTGTCTCTTGCCAAGGCATCGAAAATCAGATGGGATGGTCATGTAATGAGATTTGGAGATGACCGCTGGACTAGAGCCATTACCGACTGGATCCCATGGGATGTCAAAAGATCACGTGGCCGCCCACCTACAAGATGGTCAGACTTCTTCGTCAAGACCCTGAACGAACGGTTTGAGGCTCTTCGTATTCCTGAAACAACTAGATGCCACTGGGCTACACTGGCACGTGATAGGGTCAAATGCAAATGTTACTGGTGCCCGCTCTAGCAAATCGATGAATAATTGGATGCCAAGTGATCAAGTGATATAAATTTGCTACGTCTAGAATATCACATCTCAGCTGCGCAAATCCAACTGTCTCTCTGTCCTCTCTGTATATAGCTATAAATATGTAGAGAGAAGTACAGAAATAGGTAGGTAGGTAGGTGAGGTAGGTAGGTAGGTAGGTAGATAGATAATAGATAGATAGATAGATAGATAGATAGATAGATAGATAGATAGATAGATAGATAGATAGATAGAGTAGATTGTACATATCACCATCATTTATAGAAGCTAAAGATTTCTTCCACTGGACATTGTAGTCACCCTTTATTATTTCTGTATAATAAATATATTCATATATAACATTTAATCATCAATAAATATATGAGGAACATATTATTTTTCCTTCTTAATTAGCTTTAAGAATCAGTCTTTTAATAACCTCTTTAAGGTTGTTCCCAGTAAAAAAATATATTAAGCATATTATATTGAATAATATTTAATATAACAAATAAAGTATATAATAGCCTATATTGTCCATATGTTGTATATTCATATGTGTGTACATGCATATGCATATGTTTATTATTTACCATGATGCATTAAATGTTTAGTAGTGCTGCTGGAAAGTCACATTTTAGGTTTTTCAAAAGTATTACACTATCTCTGTTTTCTGTGTAGGCACCTCACAAAACAAATTAGACCCTCTGTCATCAGGAAACTTAATGGCTGAAGGATTTTGATTGGAGTCATGAAGAATTTTAATGAAATCACTTATGGTGCAATTCTTTCATCCTCATTTTGCAGCAGATAAAAATCTCAGGAGAGTTCCAGAGTGTTGACTTTTATCCACTCTATTGCGTTAATGTCTGCTCTTTTCCCCACTTTAATCCTTTAATCATACCTTTGGGATACTACAATGTAGTAAACCATTAGGGATTACCTAACACACAGGAATAACAAGTTATTCTCTGAAGCATATGGGGGATACCAGAGGCTGATTTACTCCAGGTCCCGCAGGATATCCTGATTCTACTAAGCTTCCAGGGGACATCTCTGGTGGAAAGAAACCCTGAAAAGAGATTATTCCCTAGTTGTCACTTTTCACAGGACAAGCAAGTCACTTTAGGAATAATCCTAACATTCTGGATGCTGTCTTGTCAGGAACTCACGGGAATAATGAAATGAACATTAATGTGCTTTCAGTCAAGTTACACTCAGTATTAACTTTTTTTTATTTTATTTTGCTTTTTGGGGTCACACCCAGCAATGCTCAGGGATAACTCTTGACTCTTGGCTCAGGAACTTCTCCCTGGCAGTGCTTGGAAAACCATATGGGATGTCAGAGATAGAGTCCAGGTCGACTGTATGCTCGGCAAGCACCATACCTGCTGTTCTATCTGTTTGGTCCCAATAAGTTAATTTAAAATAATAGAAAAACAATTATAATTTCTATCACTCACTATCTTCCCATTCATCATCTATTTGCTAGAGCAGGCACCAGTAATATCTCCATATGTCCTGTCTCATCCTAATAGAACCCAAAGGCATCCGCTTGCTCCAGGAACATAAAGAGCCTCAAACCATTATATTAGGTCATGGTAATGACCTAATATAAATGTTACTGGTATTTGGCATATCAAATACGACACGAGCAGCTTGCCAGGTTTGCCGTGGTGGGTGGCATACTCTTGCATACCTCTAAATAAAGCATTTATTGATGAACTGTGCAGTCGCTAGCGGCCATGCGAGCCGGGCTGTGATAGTCTGGTCTGCTGGGTGGAGTTGTGACGAGAGGGAAGTCCGAATGTGGAAAATGGTGGCCCCCCATGGAGTCGGGAGGGGGGCGTCTGGCTTATTGTGAGGCTCAGCTGGATTGGCAGTCCAGGGCTAGAACCCGCCATGCCTCCCGGGCACCTCATGAGCAGCTGGGCACAGGGACAGCAAGTAGCAACTCTGCCCCATGTCTAAGAGTCTCTGGTTCAGCATACCTGGGCCGGATTGAAAAAAAAAATGCTGCAGGGTGGGTGTCGATGATCCGGGCTGTGACAGTCTGGTTTGCTGGGTGGAGTTGTGATGAGAGGGAAGTCCGGATGTGTAAAATGGCAGCCCCCATGGAGTATGGGGGGGTGTCGTCTGGCTTGTTGTGAGGCTCTGCTGGGGTGGCAGGTCAGGGCTAGAACCCACCATGCCTCCTGGGTGCCTCATGAGCGGCTGGGCACAGGGAGAGCAAGTAGCATCTCTGCCCCATGTCTGAGAGTCTCTGGTTCAGCATACCTGGGCCGGATTGAAATTTAATTTACAGGAAAAAATAATTATAATTATATTATTGATAAATTACTATGTGAAAATGATCATCATCATTTAATAACTAAAGGAAGTTCAGTTAAACGCAATGCACCACTTTGAACAGAAATATAAGAAAGAATAAAGTGAAGCAACATGATAATACTAAGTGCAACTAAAGATATGAAGCAACAAGAGTCTGAAATATTGCTTGTAGGACCAGCAGTTACAAGAAAAGGCGTAAGGTAGCTCATAATGAATATAAGAAATATATGTTCAGTTTTGATATACTCTAGTCATTACTCAATAATTCCAGGTAATGAAGATCAGAAAACTGACACATAACTGTTAAAAGTATATTTAAAATTCTGGAAATGGTCACTTCTAATAATGACAGGGCTGAATGATCACTGAGAGTTGAGAAAATTAAGGAATTGAATCAGAATCAACAGTATGCCAGGCAAGACACTTAACCCTAGTCTCTATAGCTCCTAAAATGTTGACATTAAAAAAATCAGTTGTCACATGCAGTTTATTATTTCATCTATCTTACACATGGTCTCAAGGAAAGTTTTTTGGCCCCACACTAGCGGGTGCTCAAGGCTTACTCCTGGCTCTGCCTAGGTATCATTCCTGGCAGGAATCAGGGTACCACATGTGGTGTTAGGGATTGTATGTTCTTGCTTGCAAAGCAAGCACCCAACCAGCAATATCTTTACAACACCTCAAGGAAGAGTTGTAAAGTTTTTATTTTACAGCATTTCATATTTCCTTTTTGTTGCTGACTATAAACTAAATATAAGAATTTTTTGTTACCCATGGATTTAAAAAAAGTCTTTCTGTTTTTCTCATAATAGTACACCATTTTTTTTAAAAATCTAAGTGTAGTAATGATCAATACTTATGAGGTCACTTGCCACGCAAGCATAAATTTATATTTCACTCTACTAAAATCTGAATATGATAATGAAAACTATATTTATAGTCCAAAAGTATTTGATGAGTATTAGTCAAATATAGCTATTTTATAGAAAGATTACCAAAATGCAATGTAAATTTCTGGTATTTAGACCTGAGGGTTCCCTGACCACTGCCAGTGGTGATACCTAAAAACTGAGTAAAACAAACAAAAATGCAAAGAACCCTAATGTGTCTCAGGTAGCTACTATAATCAAGAATGGTAAGAAAATACCATATTTTCAATCTTTACCATTCTGCATATCTATAAACCAAGTTTCTCATGAACTCATGAACTTAAAATAACAAAAACTAGATAACTATTCTAACAATGAGCTATTTTAGTAGAATTAGTCTGGAAAAAAAAAGAACTTTTCCAATAGAATAAGGTATTTTCCTTATTTTTCTACTTCAAACTCCACCTACCTAAAGATTTGGGTAAAAGTCACTTCCTTTGTGTAGGAGAAAATGTGGGCTTTGAAGCCAGAAAAGGATGAGTATTAGTCACTACCTACTAGCTTTACATTTTTTAATCAACTTGATTCATTTCTTAAGCTGTCAAACAAAGTGCTATAAACTGAGCAACTTAGTGCAAAGGTATATGCTGTGCCATAGTTCTGGATGCTATAAGTCCAATGACAATGACACAGTCAACAAAGACTAAGGAAGTCCTTGCTTGACTATTTCTATCTTCTGGTGTTTAGACAGAAACTTTTATATTTCATCTTATAAATCAATCACAAGTATTCCATCATCTCTAGGCATTCTCCATTTTCTTTTGCATCATCTTCATTTGTGCATGTCTGTCTCCAAAATTCACTCTTTTATAAAAATATCCATCATCATGAAGTAGGGCCCACCCTAATAACTCACTTTTAACTTGCCTCTGAAAAGACCAGAGTTCCTCAAATGGCTACATGCTGAAATCGATGCAAATTTGACATATCTCTTGAGGCTAAATACAGACATGCAGAAGTCAACATAAATGCCCATTTATTTAAATCCCATAAGCTATAAATTTTTCTTTAAAACAAAAATAATACTATATGCGGTGCTATTGAGAAGGATGAAAGAAAAAAGCTAATTGGAAAACCAATTAGCATAGCAAACGGTGTATCTCTGATACTCTTTGTTCAATTTCTCTTTCCATTACATATAAATTTTATTATACTTCTTTTCATTAAATTTCTCCCATATATTTATATCTGTTTAGTATATGACAAAATATGTTGAAAAATATTTCCATTTATTATATTTTATTCAAACTGCATATTCATTTTTTCTTACTAATATTCTTGATATCAGATATTATCTAGCTGAATTTATTCACTTGGATTTATTAAAGAAAAAAGAAATAAACCAATGGAAGAAAAAATGCACAGGATGGATAGATGAAAACCCCTAGATCTGCCAGGTCAGTTGTATTGCATCCGTAGTGATGTCTCTAGCTTCAACACATGGAAAATTCCCTTATGGACTTTATGTTTTCCTCTGTGGACTCAGGTCTGATATCAAGTTACCTAATCTTTTTTATTTGACTTTTGTTCATAGTGTTACAAAGAGGACTGAGTTCATTTCCTTGCATATGGCCAATGATTTGCCCAACACCACTTACTGAAAGGCTTTCCTTGCCTTAAATCACATTTTTTCCTCTTTCATAAAAGATTAGCTGAACATATACCAGACGGAATGATCACACTATCACACTAGATGTAAAAGAAACAGAGCAGGGGGATAATTAATGTCCAAACACAATAGATATAAAGAGCAGGAGAACTTTTCCTAAATGGAAATTTTGCCATTATAAGGAAAATGAAGTCAGGGAAGAGACCACTACAGCCAAGATAAAGTGAAGTGATCACTGAATGTGGACTGGACTTTGAAAGGAGGCAAAGTGATAAACATGATGCCCTACCAGTAACAGTATTGTAAACCATAGTATCTAAAGGGAACAAAAAAAAGTAAAATGTGCCTGCTACAGACTCAGGCTGGTGGGTGGGCAGGGACAGTGGTGAACACAGGTGAAGGGTTTGGTGTTGGGATATTGTACATCTGAAACACAATCATTAATATGTTGTAATTTTGTGATTCATGGTTATTAAATAAAAAATTAAAGGAAATAAAAAGAAATATCTAGACTTTACAAGGGAAACCCTAAGTTTTTTTGAAGCCACAACTGATTCTATGCTCATGGATCAATCCTAGTGATACGGGGGACCATATGGGTTGTTGGGGAATGAACTAACGTCAACCCCAAGCATGGGAAGCAGCTTACTGGTCATACTATCACTCTGCCAAATTAAAAAGCAAAAATAAACACTTTTAAACCTGAATTTCTTAGTGAATTAGAGTTCAGATAGGGCCAGATACAATCTAAGGGATGCATGTGTTCTAATCTGTGGTTACTTTATGTTTTCCTGTTTTTAGAGGTTAATTAACACTATAATCTAGATCTTTCCATTATTTGATAAATTGTGATTTTAAATTTTCTACGGGTTTATACTTTAGCTTCCCAAAGCACTTCCCAGGTGCTTTGGTATTCTCCCACCACTTCCTGTGCCTTCTGCAGGTAAACTGTGTTTCGGCACCACTTCTGCTCAGTCTGACCCATACCTGACCTTCCATTTCCAGCCTCTCTCAAGTCTCCTGCAATACGAAGAACATAGCACAGAGGATCTAGTTCAAATAAACACAGGAGTTAAGATGCTTGTCTTAATTTGGCTGACCAAGCACGATCCCAAGCACATATAAGGCTACATGAGTACCACTGAGTGTGAGCCCCTAGTATCACTCCTACTGTCAAGTAAACATCATATGTCAGACATATAGTGACTACTAGAAATGATCAGAGTATTAATCTGCCACTAATTATAGGAATACTGGATCTCCGAGAGAAGGTCCTGGAGGTATGGTAGAGTGGGTAAAGCACTATCTTGCTGGCTTAGACTGTGGTTTCAATACCTGATACCCTATATAATCCCTCAAGCCAGGAGGGTTCTCTGAGTTCAGACGCAGGAGTAAACCCAAAGCATGTATGTACAAATATTTTTTAAAAAATTCATACCACCTGGAACTTGGAACTCCACAATTACTACCTATAAAGTGCTTGGAGTGATGGGAGAAATTAAGGAATTCAATGAATATGAACAGATGTCCAGTTAAAACCTCAAGTGACATCACTCATTGCATACTCATAACCTCAGAGCAGCAATGTTCTCAATGTTCACTGAACTGAATAAATCACTAGAATAACGATTCAATAAACTGGAAGAAATATTGATGGAAATTTTTAAGGAATTCATTCAAACATAAATGAAGAAGCTAAAGGAATTTGCAGGATCCAACTGCAGACTTTGACCTCAAAGATAAGGACACAACATTGTCAATAAAAGGAAAAAGAAAAGAGGGTTTTAAAATAAATTAAAAATAACAGTAAAAGCAATGATTTCCAAAGAAAGGAAAGAATGGCTAGTAAACGAGGTACTAGCAGAGAATCTACTCCGTCTAAGGAGAAAGACTTGCACTCTGATCCAGAAGGTACAGAGTACCAAACAAAATAAACACAGAGCACCAAGATGCATGTAACCAGATGGCAAGACTCAAAAGAGAAGGATTGAAGTGGCAAGACAAAAAGAATACCATGTATAAAAAAACCATAAAATTCACAACTGATTTCTTCAAATGAAAGTCTAGAAGAATGAAGAGAATGGAATACTATATTAAAATGACTGAACAAAACAAAAACCTATACCCAAGAATCTGCTATCCTGCATATTTGGAGGAAGCAACTAAAATATTCTTAGGCAAAGAATAGCTGAAGATCCATATTGCATTTATCAGCACTTCAAGGAATACCAAATAAACTTTTATTAAAAATGCTGAATGGCAAAAATGATGAAAATCCTCAAGGAAAAAGAGTAATGAACACCGTTGTTTCAATCATTTCTCTATAAATTGATGGATTTCCATCTCTAATTAGAAAATACAGAATCTTCTGTTTACTCTAGCAATTAGCACAAGCTCAAAGCTACAGAAGGGAAAATAATCTATCAACGTTGAGAAATGGCTGGATATCCATACTTCTGTCAGACCAAGTAACATTCAAACTAAAGAAAATATTAAGAGATAGAAATGGATATTGGGCACTGGCCATAGAATCAGTACATTGGAGGACTTCAATTTTTTTAAGATTTTAATTATACAACCGTGAAATACACAATTACAAAGATGTTCATGCTTGGGTTTCATTCATACAGTGTTCCAGCACCCATGCCTCTACCAGTGCCCACTTTCCTCCGCCAATGTCCCCTGATTCCCTTCCTCTTTCTCTCTCCCTTTTCCTCCCTCTCTCCTTTCTCTTATACATTGTGGTTTGCAATGCATACATTTAGAGGTTATCATGTATATATATAAACCTTTTCCAACAATTACTTGTACACTGTTCTTTTATCTGTCTTCTAACCTCTAACTCCCACACACTTGCGGTAGATTCCACCCACTGACAAGATCTCCTGTACCATTTTTTATCTGGCCTTGGATATTGGTATCATGCTATTTTTATGTCCCACAAATAAATGCAGTCAGTCTATATCTGTCCTTTTCCATTTGGCTAATTTCACTCAACATGACCCTCTCCATGTCCATCCATTTATAGGCAAATTTCATAACTTCATTTTTCCTAACAGCTGCATAGCATTCCATTGTGTAGATGTACCACAGTTTCTTTAGCCAGTCATAAGTTCTCAGGCACTCTGGTTGTTTCCAGATTCTAGCTATTGTGAATAGTGCTGCTATGCACATAGAAGTGCAGATGGTGTTTCTGTTGTGTGTTTTTGGCCTCCCAGGGTAGATTCCCAGGAGTGGTATGGCTGAGTCAGATGGGAGATAAATTTCTAGTTTTTGAAGGAATGTCCATATTGTTTTCTAAGATGGCTGTACCAGTCGACATTCCCACCAACAATGGATGAGAGTTCCCTTCTCCCTGCATCCACACCAGCACTTGTTCTTCACCTTTTGGGTCTGTGGTGTGAGATGATTTCTCATTGTTGTTTTGATTTGCATCTCTCTGATGATTAGTGATGATGAGCATTTTTTATATGACTTTGGTGATTCAAATTTCTTCTTTTTGGAAGTTTTTGTTCATTTCTTCTCCCCATTTTTTTGATGGGCTTGGCTGTTCTTTTTTGCAAAGTTCTACCAGTGCCTGATATATCCTGGATATTAACCCCTTATCAGATGGGTATTGGGTAAATATTCTTTCCCATTCTGTGGAATGTCTTTGTATCTTGGTCAATGTTTCTTTTGATGTGCAGAAACTTTTTAGTTTCATGTAGTCCCATATTTTTATATTTGCTTCCAATTGCTTTCTTGGTGGTGTTTAATTTGTGAAGATGCCTTTAGCTTTAATGTCTTGGAGGGTTTTCCTATGTTTTCTTAGATGCACCTTATAGATTCATGTCTGATATTGAGATCTTTAATTCATTTTGATCTGACTTTTGTGCCTGGTGTTAGGAGATCTAAGTTCATTTGTTTACACATAGCTGCCCAGTTTTCCCAGCACCACTTGTTGAAGAGGCTGTCCTTAGCTCCATTTCATACCTTTTGCTCCTATATCAAAGATTAAATGACCATGTATTTGAATTTAATATTTAGGATTAAACTCTGAATTAAGTTCATAATTCTCTTTGGGATTAAACTCATAATTCTCTGGGAGATTGTTAATTGTCTGGGAGAAAGTTAATTCTCCAAATCCATGAGCAGGAAATGTGCTTCCATTTCCTCAGGTCCTCTTTGATTTCTTGAAGCAGCATTTTTAGTTTTCTTTTTACAGGTCGTTTACATTCTTAGTTAAGCTGATTTCTAGGTATTTGATTTTCCTCTGGCACAATTGTGAAAGATATTGTTTTCTTAATATCCCTTTCTTCAATTTTGTTATTTGTATATAGGAAAGTCATTGACTTTTTGGGCATTGATTTTTGTACCCAGCCACTCTATATAGGTATTTATTGTTTCTAAGAGTTTTTTTAGTAGAGAGTGTAGGGCTTTCTAGATATATCATGCCATCTGCAAATAGTGATAGCTTGATTTCTTCCTTGACTATCTGGGTGTCTTTAATGTCCTTTTCTTCCCTGATTGCTATAGCAAGTACTTCTAGGTTGCAGTGGGCAACCTTGTCTTGTTACCAATCTTAGGGGGAAGGCTTTCAGTTTTTCCCTATTGAGAATGATACTCATTGTGGGCTTTTGGTAGATAACTTTAATGATATTGAGGTAGGTTTCCTTCAATTTCCATTTTATGGAGGCTTTTATCATGAAGGACTTCAGTTTTGATTATATGTATGCACTTCATGAATGGATAATGAGAGTTTATTCAAAGAAAGCAAAAACAAAACCCACATTTACAAACAGATATATTAGAGATGCATCAATGGTGACACAGTAGTACTGAGAGACTTCAACACTCCACAGTCAACACTGACAGAAAAAACAGACAGAATAAGATTAGTAAGGAAACAAAAGTCTTACATGAGGTTGACAAAATTAACTCCAAACCAGAGTGCAGTATTGGGGGAGTTGTGGGAGAATAAAGTGATTGGCTAGAAATAACATAAGATCTTTGGTGGATAGTATTGGGCGCTTTGGTGGTGGCGAGGTGTGATAATTATATCAACACTACAAATGCTAATACTAATATAAATATGTTACCTTCACTGCAGCATTAAATATTAATTAACATGATAGTATGAATATAGTACAGTGTCTAGATAATTTAGTTTGCAGGCTATTTCATTTTAAAAACATCAACATTCTCCATAGAAAGGATCAGGATGAAGATTCATCAGTAAATATATTGGTTATAATCAAAATGGCAAATATACACAAGCATTTTATAGTTTATAGAAAAAATGAATTTATTTCTTATTTATTATATTTGGAATGGAACTCTGGATTATTTATAATAATATCAGAATAATATTCTAACACAATTTAAAATATAACCATATTCATACATCTTTCAAAGATTCATATATCTTTCAATACTACAGAGAAAATATGAAGAAATATTTACTACATGTTAATTATCTTGCATGTTTTATGTATATGGTAGTGATCAAGGCACACTAAAATATATTCTAATGTGTGTGTGTGTGTGTGTGTGTGCGAGTCCTGTCATGTTCAAGGCTTACTACTGTTTCCACAGTAAGAGATTCAGAGATTCCTCCTAAAGGGTTTTTGGTATCATATGGGGTTGGGTGCTGTGATCAGACCTGGGCTCTGTACAAGGCAAGATATCTACGTTATACTATCTCTCTAGCTTATATTTTTGAAGGGCATGACAAAGTATAAACCAGGGGGTTTATTTTAGTAAATTTTAAGAAAAGGAATTTATTTTAAGAAATTTAAGAAAGTTTAAGAAAAGTAATTTTAAAGCAATAAAGGTTTGATTTACAAACCAGTGATTTTAGAAGAAATTACTTTCTGATCATACTAAAATAAATTATCAGAGATGTTAGTTTAATGATAGTAGATGTACCATTCCATTTTAACTTATTTTGTTTTACTATTTCAATCATCCCCTTCTTTGGGTAGGACTCCTCTCGGCTGAGATCCTTTCTCTTTGGTGGGAGACATGGGCTCTCTTGTATGGTCCAAGTTCTCACCAGGCGAGGTTCTTTCATTATTTGGATTACGGTGGTAAACTCGCAGACATGGGGCAGAGCTGCACTGGCTCTCCCTGTGAACAGCCGCATGGGCGCCCGGGGAGGTGGGTCAGCCCTGGCCCACCATCCCAGAGGCCTCGAAAGCCAGAGCCCCCACCCATGAGGGCCTCCATTTTCCACATCGACTTCTCTCGCAGCCAGAGACAGCTAGGCGCTGTTGACCTGGCGTCTTAAATCCGCTCAGGAGGGTGAGGACTAGACATGGGCGGTTATGGCTCCCAGCCGTGAGGCCCCGGGAGGGATGGTGGGTTCTAGCCCTGGCCCACCATCCCAGAGAGCCCGCCCAGAAGCCCCCACTCCATGAGGGCCTCCATTCCACTCCGACTTCCCGCAGACCCCACAAGCAGCTAAGCGCCGGCTAGCTGGGCGGGTCTCATGCTGGACTTAGGGTGCCACATGCTACCTGGGAGAGCCAAGACCCGTGTGTTTTGTATATGCCAAATACAATAACAATTATAGACCTCATTCCGATGGTTGGGGCTCTTTATGTTCCTGGAGCAAGTAGATGCCTGGGCTCTATAGCATGAGACAGGACTATGGAGATGTTACTGGGGCCCGCCGGCAAATCGATGATGACGGGAAGACAGTGTCAGTGATTTCAATCATAGCTAGCTCTTGCTAAATTAAATTTTCTGTATGAGGTCTTAGATTCTATTCATTATATAATAAAAGAGACATTATAGTTAATTAATGGCTTGAAAACTTTTTCATTTAATATTTTTATATCCTTTATTTGTCCTGAATCTTGAACAACTGTCATATAAATCATTCCCTCAGTTGACGGTAAATAATCTGCAGTATGTACAGGATATAAACTGAAATTCTTAAAGACAATTCACAAAGAGATTCTGATTAATGAGATATATTTTAGGTGTTACCTAAATAATGCTATGCCATGTATTCTTCTAAAAATTCATTTTGTAGAGTCTGTGAAATTCTAACAGATGTTACTTTTCAGTGAGAAAAAAAATCCTGAAAAATAAAGATCAGCCTGCTGTTTAAATATGCAATTGGATATAATTACACTTGTGTTGAAAGCAAAGAATGGTTGAAAATCCAGAGTGGTCAGGAAGGGTTTCATTTGATGTAGAATATTGTGTTTGTTTTCTGATTATATTTAGAATATTACATTTTAAGAAAAAATAATAATGAAAACAACTTTCATCTAAGAACTATGCATCATACTCTGATATTTTCAGCAACTACATCAGTGTAGAAAGTGTTGCAGGGGCTTTAGATTTGTGAATCTTACAATGAGACTAATATCTTAGATTAATTTGTTTTCTTTTATATTTATTACTTTTTGCACTTTATATGTGAACCTGTGAAAACCAATATTGGATACATTATGTTATATTATGTGTCCTCTATTTCTGTTAAAAACAAATATTGGTTAAGCTTCCTTTTCACTGTTACCTTGTACTATTCTTGGTACCATAAACATTTTTTTTTGTTTGTTTTTAGGCCTCATCAGGCAGCATTTAGGGCTTCCTCCTGGAATCTGTGCTCAGGGACCACTCCTGACAGGACTTCGGGAACATATGGGGTGATGTGTGCAAGACAAACACCCTAGCTGCTCTACTATTATCATAGCCCAATAAGTTATTTTTTCAGCTACCCTAACATTCTTTCAGCAAATTGGACAAATCGCGCCTGTAACTTCACCCTAGACATCCTTACAAGTTCTGAACCCTTGATTCAAAGATACAGAGCTGGAAAACAACTAGTATAGGTTGAAACCGACATCTAGACTTCACAGAACATTGTAGGGCATACTCGAAACAATACCTTCCTCTTTCCTCGACTTTCACCTCTTTCCGTCTTTATCCCTTAGCATATTCCTTTGTATCTGCTTAGATATTAGGTTGTCATATCAGGCATACATTTGTTTCTTCTAGAAGTAGAATATGTCACTTATATCTGTACAGATCACATTATTATCATTATTATTAATTATCATTTACAAAATAATTTCTTGGTGCAGAGCCAGGAGTAACCTCTGACCGTTGCCAGTGTGACACAAAAAAGAAAACAGTATTTTAGGAGTCAGAGAGATATTATATGGGTAAGGAATTCATCCTGCATGCCGCTGATTAGGGATTCGATCCCAGTAGCACATAGGGTCTCCTGTCATCCGGCTCTGTGGTCCCTGCACACAGAATTAGTACTAAAGCTGGTTACAACAGGGTAAATGAAAGACCTTAGCAAGAAAAAAAGTGATTATATTTATTGATATTGCCTTGAATGACTTTGCAGTTTACTCTTGTTTACAGGTGCCAGCTTTATAGTGTCTGGCACTGCATATAGATCACATATCAAATAATCTACTTCTTACAGGAATTAATCCAGTACCAACAAATTGCAAATCTTATGCAAGAAGTCCCATTTGTTCCTCATGACTAAAATAATTTTTATTCATCATAGCAATATAAGAATGTGCTTAATTGATAAATGAATTCCTTTCCTCTATTGGAAAATATAAATATTTACTAAATATGGTTCAATATTAAATAATTTACATTTCTAAATATTTACCCACTTAATGATATGATTGCTTCTTCATTTCTTTTTTAATCTTTCTTTTAACATTTCTTCCCATTTTTCTTTCAGAAAGCTAACACTTTAAGGTACCATTCTAATTTATTGTCACCCCCATGACATCTGAATTTTAAGAAAAGCCTTCTTTATCTTTTGGTGGCTTGACAAATATGGATGAACAGTCCAGGATTTAAGATGAACTAAAAGGGCAGAAGTCTGGACAGTGTCCTGGAGCTCCAAGCTCCTATTGGCTCTGGCCCAATTCTACTAGTTCACACAGCCAAATACCCCAGCATCAACAAGGAAAGTCTTCAGGGTTTTTGGCATAGAAAAGAACACTCTGAAGTAACTTATTAGTGCTAGATTGGTTTCATTGTCTGGGAGCAGTGTTATTATTTAAAATTTGTAATATAAATACTAACCCAAAACACAAAAGAGAAAAATAAATCACCAAGAAAAGCTGTACGCATTAATCTTTAATTTACTTAAAAGATTGTTTTTTTAAATGGCTGTGTTTTATGATGGTATTTTTTCAGGCTAGTTAATTTAAATGGGCCAAAGTTTGTCTCTTGGCCACAAAAATATATGTAAATTGGTAGACACTGTCTCAAGGGGAAGATCGTGGTCCTCAATATTTATGAGTCGCTTTATTAGCTTCCTGGTCCTCTTTCTAGCTAAAACAGACTGGCATTATTAGTGAAAACACCACAAAGTTAATCCACGGATAGTGGCTGGAAGGATTTTTCACTCTAGTTTTCCTTGCTTTTCTTGCATGTAGTTGTAATTAATTTCAATGCAATCAGAATCAGATTAATATGTATGTGTATATATTGTATGTGTATATATTATATGTATATATTGTGTGCATGCATGCATGTATATATACACACATGTGTGTATATATGTATGTATATGTATATATATGTGTATATATATACATATATATATGCTGATTTTGGGTTGCTCCAGCACTAATCTGAGTAATTGAACCTGAGCATCCCTCATGTATTGCATATATTCCTGATAGACTTAGATTCTTTAAAACCATTCTCCAAATCTATCATTTCTAGGCTTGAATGACAGACAGTGTATAGGGTACATGTACTTCATGTGGTCTTTTCCGGTTCTACCACTCCTGGCAATGATCAGAAGTTCTACCCTGTAGTCCCATGATCCACCTAGGATTGATCCTTGAGTACAGAGCTGGGAGAAACCCTAGTAAGCCCTGAGCAATCCCTAAGACAGCCCTCAGTAAGTCCATTGTGATCCATAAACAAAAACAGAAAAATGAATTATTTATAGCTTACACAAGACTTCATCTCAAAAGCATTAAAATGGTCACTCTTAGGTCATTTCCCTAATTTTAAAATATATTTAGTTTTAAAAAAATTAAACCATTCCACGTTATTTGTCATATATTCTATTCATTTTCTCTCATGGACTTTATTTTTAACTCAATGACCTAGGTCAAATTTGACATTTTCTAAGTCTATCCATTACTTAGTCTTAATTTTTATCTAAATCATAAGAAAATAGACATCATGTTTGAAGTTATCATTCAATTCATTTGTTTTTATAGATACAATGAATTAAAAAGCTTCCCAAGAACAAGAAAAAGGCCCCTTTAAAATACTGTTAATATATTAAAAACACTGATTCCTTAATTGACTTAGAACATCTCATATATGTAATTTTAAAGAATAATAAAAGTGATATCTGTTACCATGACCAAAGAAACTAAGCCAAAATGAAATTTTAAAATTTCTTAATTCAACTTCTTCTGGGTAGGACTCAGCTCGGGTAAGATCCTCTTCTTTGGTGGGAGGCTTAGGCTCTTTTGTATGGTCTAAGTTCGGACCAGAGCTAGAGTTTGTTCATTATATTGGATTGCTGTGGAAGAGCTTTTGTACTATTAAAAGCCATTTTTGGAACTGCACCGACCTCGTGAGTTTTCATTTTCTCCCGGCCCTCGGAGGTAGAAGACAACCTCTGTCCTGACACTGTCGGGGGCCCCCGCGGCGCCCCCGACACTAGCCCTGCAGATATTTAGAGTTTACAATTAAGTCTCTTTGTATATATTCAATGGTGAGTTTTAGTCTGCCATTACTATTTCCCACACTGGTATCTATTTATATCCTATTAATGAATGCAGTCATTCTATACCTGTCCTTTTCCTTCTGACTAAGTTTCACTCAGCATGATAGTATTCATGTCCATCCATTTGCAGGTAAATTTCATAATTTGGTCTTTTCTGACAGCAGCATAGTATTCTATAGTGTAGATGTACCACAGTTTCTTTAGCCAGTTTTCTGTTCACGGGCATTTAGGTTGTTTCGAGATTCTAGCTATTGTGAATTGTGCAGAGATGAATAAAGAAGTACAGATATTGTCTCTGTTATGTGTTTTTCAGTCTCTCGGTATATTCCCAGGAGTGCTATTGCTGGATCAAATGGGAGCTCAATATCTAGTTTTCAGAGGAATGCCCATATTGTTTTCCAAAAGGGCTGAACCAGCCAGCACTCCCACCAACAGTGGATGAGAGTTCCTTTTTTTTCCCCACATCCACGTCAGCACCGGTTGTTCTTGCTGTTTTGATGTGTGCCAGTCTCTGTGGTGTGAGATGGTACCTCATTGTTGTTTTGATTTGCATCTCCCTGATGATTAAAGATGAAGAGCACTTTTTCATATGCCTTTTGGTCATTCGAATTTCTTCTTTTTGGAAGTTTCTGTTCATTTCTTCTCCCCATTTTTTTGATGGAGTTGGCTGTTTTTTTTTTTTTTTTTTTGGTGAAGGGCTACCAGTGCTTGATATATCCTTGAAATATCCAGGATATTATCTTACCCCTTGTCAGATGGGTATTAGGAAAACAGCAACATCAGACAGGCAAAGCCGTAGATGAAGGTGATATGGTCAATTTCATTGTAGAACTGTCCACCAGGGGATTCCCATGTTCAACGTTTTGCTTCAGCCTTCTGAACTGTGAGTTCCCATAAATGGTCTTGGTGGACTGACGAATTCAGATAATCTCTTACCCTGTTCCGCTCCATTCCTAGGCTTTGAGTCCCATGTGGAGTTCTTCAACTGATCTTCTCAGTCCTATATTGGCATTAAAATCACCAACTATGATCTTGTAGAAGGTGTGATCTTTTTTATAGAAATCCTCCAGTTCCATGTGAATTTCTCAATTTCTTCTTCCTTGTATGTGGATGTTGGTGCATAGACAATGAAAATAGAAATAATATAACATTATATTTTGTTTCAAAGTGCCTGTCTTGATTGTCAATTATCATATAAAGGGAGAAAAGTCAAGTAAGTGTGAAAGATGACAAAAAGTATATAAAATAACCAAAAAGTGGGGATGATACAAATATATATTATCATCATAACTCATTCATATTTTGTAATAACTTTCCATTTTGCAAAATAAGAAAACAAGACCAAGAATTATGTGACTTTGTTCAAAATATGAAGAGCAGGAATCACCAACCTATCTATTGATCTACAAAGTAGGACTCTCATGAGGAGAAAAAAGACCTTCAGATAAATAAAGGGACTCCTATACATTATCAATCTTGAGTGTCGAAGTTCTGTCATTAATGACCTTATGGCTTGATATAATAATTTTTATAATTATTTGGGGGTGGTAGGGAAAATTGTAAACCAAATGGTTTACAAGGTTTAAATAAAGTTTTTAAAAAAAAGTGCATTAGATGGATACCCCTAGTAAGAGTAAAGTCCTGTTCAATTTTGTGACTCACTCCACACTGATGAAGAGGAAGGAAAAATTATCCTGTTAAATTAATCCAAGGAAATAATATTACATTAAGAACAATCTCTCTATACATAAACTATACTTTATTTTTTACATACTTTTGTTAAACTCATTATAAAGTCTTATTTTTTTATTTTTATTATACCATGGTGAGATACAAAAATTTCAGAGATGTTCATGTTTGAGTTTCAGTCATACAGTGTTCCAGCACCCATCCCTCCCTCCACCAGTGCCCATTTCCCACCACCAATGTCCCCTGATTCCCTCCCCCACTCCACCAGCCTGCCTCTATGGTAGGCACTTAGCTTCCTCCCTCTCTCTCTCTCCCTCTCTCTCAAGTCTGTTTTAAACACTCATTGTATGATTTCTGAGCAAAGAGGACTGACTGAGTACA
>JAJIBD010034370.1:0-45899 GCA_021461705.1 Cryptotis parvus | reverse complement strand
TAATTATTATTATAAATAAAACTAAGCAAGGTAGAAAACAGGAACACAACTATAGCTTTTTCTTATGAATCATATGTTTTCAAACAACTCAGATGTTTCTAAAGTTATAGAAAGCAACAATATCAAATAATTTTCTAGAAAATGATTATATTTGGAATGATATATAGAACATTTTGTATTGTATTAGGAATGTGTTGTTTATGTTTATTTTTATCTGTGTAAATATGAAAGGAAGTTACTTTAATTAGCATTGTGATGTTCCTTCATGGAATTTGAAATGACTATCCATTTTCAGAAGCTGTTGATCTCTGGTTTTAACTTTTTCATCAAAAAGTGAAAAATCATTTTTATTGTCCACCATAATAAATATAAGGGTTGAATTATATTTTAAAGGAAGTCAGGACTAAGTCCTAGGTCAGCAAGAAAATTAAATTATTTAGAATAAATCTGATGATCTCAGTGTAGCAACACATTTTGTTTCATTATTTATTCAAAATTGGAAGTTATAAAGAAATAATTTTATCAAGTTTGTTTATTAGGCTATTAATAAACTCATACTTATGCTAATAAAATCATTCCATAAAACTAGTTACTTTTTTCTTTATCAACACATGTCCCTCTCTCTTTAAGAGTTCTCTAACATTACAAGGGTACTGAACTTTGTCTAACAATTTTTCTTATCTGTTCATTAAAGGATAAAAGTAGTGAAATAATTCCTTTCATTTTTCTCAATTGTTGGAAAAATTGACAGTTTATCTAGTTTTAATTTATATCTCATCACATTTAGACTACCAGTTACCTAAAATAATAATGATGGATGTATGGTACACTTCATGTATTCTCACAAATGCAAGTTTTCAAACATTTTAATAAATAAATTTGAAATATTATTTACTATTTTCTTATTAGCTATTTCAAATATCAACAAGGTAAATATAATAAAACAAACTATCATGAGAACCATCTGTTTATTTAATATAATAGAAACACAGATGGATAGTTCTGACCATGGAACTTTTCAAGTGCTTCTCACTGAAAATGTAGAGCATATTTCCTTTCCACCTTGATATATATTTTATTCAGGCTACAGCTTTAAAGATATCTCTTCAGAGCTTAAGATATAGAGCAGCTGTAGAGCACGTACTTGCGGTTGCTAATCCTTAGAGTCTCATATGTTCTCCCAAGCACCTCCGGGAGTGGGCTCTGAGTTCCGAGACAGGAGTACGCCCTGTGCAGCCCTAAGTGTAGCCCCACCCACCCTTAAGAAAGAAATCTTGAAAGTAGATGTGTTTGCTTGTTTTTCCTTTCTGGGCCACACCTAGAAGTGCTTGGGACTATTGGATCTGTCACAGGTATTTGCTTCTAGTGGTGGTGCTCTGGGGACCTTGAATTGACAAGAATTGACCCAAGTTTTCCTGTATGCAGAGCATATTCTCAGATGGTCTAGCTACTGCGCTAGCACAAGCTGCTAATGTTTTCATCCTTATGTTTTTCTAATCTACCTTGAGAAGAAACTTTTTTTTCAGTTCATAATTATGATACAAATAGAAAAGATCTGAGTATAAATCTGAGCCATGAAACAAGCAAAGGCAACCTGTAGAAAAATATTGCTAAACCATATACTAAAAAATGAAATTAAGAGCTTTATAACTTCTAATCTATCGTGTATCACCATCCTCCTCCTCCTTATCATTATTATTATTATTATTATTTTCTTATTATTGTTGGCTTTGAGTCACATCTGGATAATTTCAGGGGTTATTCCTGACTCTTTTGATATGCTTATAGAGAAATTATTTCTGCTTGTGGATTCTTCATTGTGTGAGTATGGAGATACACTGGGCTCTGCAGATGTGATCCGGTATCCTGCCACTTTAATGAAGTGGTTTCTTTTCTTTTAAGTTATTTGGTGCACTTGGGGGGGGGGTGGGGGGGTTGGGAAGAGCTGGCCGTGTTCAGGCGTGCTCCAGCCCTGGCTCAGGGTCGCTCTAGCAGTGCTTGGGGGACCACGCATGGTGCCAGTGGTGGGGGCCACTTCTGCAAGACAGGTCGACCACTGCACTGTCTCTGGCCCAAGATCTCACTTGTGGCTATGATGATTTTTAGCGTTTCCTTCGGTTTTCCTTGCGTCTCGTGTCTCCTGCAATGAGATCGTTCACCTTTCCTTTACCAGTTTGGATGCCTTTATTTAGTTACTTAGCCCCTGCTTGGCTCGAGCTCTGGGTGATAGCGGGAGTGGGAGGGGCGACTCTTGGGCGTTCCGTTTTGTGTGGATCTCCCTGACGGAGGTGGCTTGGGGTTTCGATACCTTTTTGTCGTCAAGGAAATTTTCCAGCTGTTGCTATTTGCCGGATCCGCACCCACCCTCGGCTTCCTCCTCGCCCAGGTAGCTGGTCAGAGACTCTGGGGCGAGTGTCTGCTCTGTGTTGAGAGTGGGAGGCATGGGGGTGTCTCGAGAGCCAAGTTTGGGTGTTTGGTGCGTGTTTGTTTGTTGACTCTGCACTCAGGAATCATTCCAGGAGGAGACTCAGTGGACCATATGCGGTGCCTGGGATAAGAGCAGTATTGGCCACATACCATGGAAGTAAGTGACTTACCTGCTATGCTATTGTTCTGACTCTTAGTACATATCACTATTACAATCCAAATTACAGAGAAAAAACAGCATGGGTATACTATTATAACCTGTTATGTTAGGATCCAGAAAGACAGAACCCACATGATAGTTCTATGTGGAGCAAAGATAGTATATGTAATATATCATGCATCATTTTAAGTTCTATCTTCTATACATAATCCACTTCTAATTCACCATATACATACACATTTATATTTAGTGATCATATATGCATATATATATTAACTATATATATGTGTGTCTGTGTGTAAAGTGTGTGTGTGTGTAAATAGGGAGCAATAGCTTGATTGTTTCTTTTTTGGATAAGTAAATGTTTTTGCACCATATCGCAGTAACAGAAATCCCTGAAATCATTCCTTCTCTCCAGTCCATTCATTAACCTAAGTGGTGATTGTAAAAGTTTAAGAAAATTGATTCACAGCACTATGGGAAAACTCTACAAATTTTTATTTCAAATTTTTTTATTAGCTAACTCTTCATATTGGTTGTTAACATAGTTGCACAAAACATTGATTATTTCTAAAGGAGATTTTAAAAATTCCAGCCTTACAATTTCTCTTGTATTTAATATGTCAGTCGGCACCCAACTATTCATCCAAAATAGATTTATGGGAAATATTTATTAAATAAAAATACCAGTAGTTTTACATGGCTTGAATATGATAGCAACCTAGTTAAGAAAATATAAATCTAATGCTATACATGTCTCAGGTTTAGATACTCAAAACCTTCAATGGAAACTTAGAATGATTAAATAACAGAAACTGAGCAAAGCATTAAAGAGCTCCAAGATGGGAAGGAGGAAACCACCAGGAAAGAGCAGAAGGTGGAAAAGACCCTGCAAAGAAATTAATGGGACAGTAGTAAACTATGGGACGAGTTCATCAGGAACAACATAAGAATCGTCTGTGTCCCTGAAGAACAGGAAGGCAAATATGATGAAGAAACAATGGTTAAAGAAACTGCTGATCAGAATTTTCCTGACTTGTGGATTAAAGTTGCCCCAAGGGTCCCAGTAAAATTAGGCTCATTTAGGAAAATTCTAGAAGATATACTCAAAATGACAAAATACAAAGAGACAGAATGCTTGAGTGCAGATTATTAAAAAAGACACATATACAAAAGGAACACTATCAATGAGATTCTACAAGTGAGAATATGCAAGGATATAGTACAAAAACCAAACCAAAATGAGAAAATCACCAGGAATTTTCTATCCATCTAGGTTATCATCTAGTTCTGAAGGAACTCTACAGAGCTTCAGAGCTACCCTACATGCAACATCTCAAGAAATTTGATATCTTTGAACCAGTTATGTAAAATGCATTAATAAAGCTCTTTTGAAACCCAGGAGAAATAGGAGAAACTTCCTACCAGGTGGCATTATGGTGCTCAGTGATGGTACTTATAATTTCCTCTACTAGATTAACAAAGGTTATATACATGTGGCAATTCGTCATCACAAATTAAATTTTATTGATTTATTTTCTGATAATTTTGCCTGTTATTCAGTAATTTTTTATTGGAAAAGTAAAATGAAATAAATTTGTTTACACCTGCAAAATGGGTAGCCTGGGTGGTGGGAAGGTAGCTGGGGATTTAGGTGGAGGGTAGTGGATATTAGAGATGTGGTTGGTATTGAAATGAACACATTTTTGTGTTGCAGTGACTGCTGCCCAGAGCCTCTGCATCTGACCTGGAGTTGCCTCCTGCATAGGAGGAGGACAGTTTGAATGTGGCAGTTTATCTGACCATGTATTCTATACTGGCTGGTCTTTTCTTTCTACTTTGCAATTTCTGCTGCCACAATCATCATGGGGATACCTAGATCTAACTGGTGTATTTACCTGGCCACGTAGGATCTCTCAGTTATTAGACCAGAGAGAAATGCTGTTTGCCTCCAAGCAAGCAAGCTTGGCTCTCTGATAACTCAAATACTATTATAAGCATGAAGTAAAGAGGGCACTCTTGTGAAGGCTTGGAGAAATATTTAACTGGCTATAGAATATACAATATGCATGCCTTTGTACTCTGAGATATTGTTCCTCTCGGAAGCCCTCCCCACTGCAGGGGCACTTCCAAGGCAGATCTTGGCTTGGCAACATTAACATCTCAAAGGGCCTAGGTGAGGTTCTGGAAGAAATTACCTGAGGGGATTTGACCCTGATGACTTTCCATTGTAGTATGAGGTCTGGATTGCAGGAATATAAAAAACCTAGCCTGCTTCCTGGGGGCTGGGGGATCTCTTTCCTTTCCCCCCTTACTGCTGGTGTTCCTCTTCACTGTCTCCTCTCCATAGGGCCTTGACACGTGGTGGCAACCATCTTGGCCTACATGTGACTAGGGGGACTGGGCCCAGCCAGGAACCCTAAGTTTGGGGGTTTTCCTATTGCTGATTTGTATGCCAGAACCTGTGTTAAGTAAAGCATTTTGAAACGTCTCCAGATTCTTGCACCTTTCTCCATCTGCCGGCCGCGGATGCCCTGGACAGAAGGGTATCCCTGACTCTACTCCCAGATTTTGTGCAGGGCACCCAAGAGTTTTCCTGCATTTGTGAATCATGATGTTTCAGTAAACATTCCTGGAAAAAAAAAAAAAGCTCCAAACTTTAAAGAGAGTTAATAATTGTTTTATTGTCTATCTATAACATTTTTGCTTTAAAGAGAGTTAATAATTGTTTTATTGTCTATCTATAACTTTCTTGCTTTTCTTCATTCTCATGTTATATTCTTGTCCTAACCATGTTCAATTTGCTACTGCCCAATTGGAATACATTTTCATAACGAAAAATCGAATTTTTAATTTGATTCAGTTTATCTTTCAGTAGTAGCAGCATTTACTCTCCAGAGCATAATACACTCATTTTTATCAATTTATATTTTTAATTTATCTTTTATCTGAAAGAATGGCCTCGCCCACAGAACACAAAGACAGGAACCAGAGGTAACTGATAAAATGGAGGTAACTGATAAAATGATGGCTCAACTGAAAGTAACTGATAAAATGATGGCTCGACAAGACAAGAGCACAGCAGGAAGGGCCTTAAGCAAATAATTCCAGGGAGGGCTATAAGGCAAACATTCCCGAGAGGTTGCGTCTGATGTCCCCCTCTGTATTTGGTATGGTAGGTGACTGGACCCATGCTATGCCAAATATGGAAAGAAGTATTAGGCACACTCAGATTGGTGGGTGATGGTTACCTGGTGCAGAGTGATTGGTTGCCTGCTGGCGCAGACCTTGATGTAATATTTTAAACCTATTGGATAGTTATGCGCGGGCTTTTCTGTAGCATGGGAATTATTCCTTAAAAGATCGTCCCTGGAAGGGCTCGGGGCTCTTAGCCACTGACCACTTGGGGTCACGCTATGAGCCCGAGTATACCTGATCATTAATAAAACCCTTGCTTTTGCATAGGACTTGGTCTCTCAGAGTGTTCCTTGGTAGGTGCGGCGTTCCTAGGCTCCCAGTCAGTCACCCCATCGGGTGGCCAACCCTTACAATCTAAATGACTAATACCAGAGATTAGTTCCTGTCCTTAAAATACCATCTAGTCTTGTGATCAGAGTGACAGCACAGGGGGTAGGGACTTTGTCTGGCACGCAGCCAATCTGCATCCGATCCCCTGCATCTGCTATTAACTTCCAAGCACCTCCAGGAGTAATTCCTGAGTGCAGAGCATGGAGTAACCCCTGAGTATTGCCAGGGGTGACTCAAAATAAATAAATAAATAAATAAATAAATAAATAAATAAATAAATAAATACATACATACAAAAAAAACACCATATGATCTTCTAATAGGATTTGTGCATAATTACTTACTTGATAATAAAAATGTAGACCACTAAAAGAGTAATAATGATTATTTAAAAGGCTAGCAATTTTACAGAATATATTTTTGTGTATTATTATTATATCACTATAAGGCTCATTTTAATTCATATCATAATCATGATCTCTAACTTTGAATTAGATTTGCAAAAATCAGACACAGGTGAAGAAATTAATTTTCTTCAATATGTCATTTCAGTTTGTGACTTCGAGATCCACCAGATTTCTTCCATTTCTCATTTCTTAACTGTGTTTAATATTTATGCTAGCATTTTTTAACAGGCTTAAGAGCTAAATTTATAAATATGTGGTATGTAGCCTTCCGTGCTCTTTCTTTCCTGCATTTGTCTCCCTTCTTTTCTTTCTACTTTGCAATTTCCTGGTCTTTCTTTAGATTTACTTCTCATCTGAATTTAGCTCTATAAAATTTTGAGTTTGGAAAGCAAAATGAAGCAGCAACATTTCTGCTAAATCCCCTAAGTCTTTATGTTCTAAAATGTCCCTATTAATAACGATATCCTCCATCTCCATTAGGGTTTGGGTAGTTTAACTCAAGAAATATTAACTCTGAACCAAATTCTAAAATCTATATAGTTTAAATAATTTGGGGAATTTATGTGATGATATAGAAGTACAGTATTACAGGATGAGCTGCCACATACTATTATAATACCTAAGTTTGTTCCCTTTTTCTTCATCACTACAGGAGTCGTTTAGTGTCATTTCTTTCTGCCAGGGTCAGTGAGAAGCAGCGAAAAGATGCAGCAGTGAGTGAATCCAAGTTAAGAACAAAGCAGAAAGGCCTCATCTACTCAAAGTTTCTTTTGTCAGACTATATAATAAAGTCCACAGATATTGAAAAGTAAAATATGACTTTTAAAGAGGAGAGAAGGGCACAATGAAAGGGAGTAACAAAATATAGTGCTACGTCGCCAGCTTTTAGTACATTGAAATGAAGTTCCATCTCTTTTTGGTCTCTGTCTACTAATGCAGGCTTTTGAAAATGCTGCCACCATACGAACTAATTTACACAAATTCTTTTCAAGAGATTTTTTGAGGTTATGTCCGAAAAGAGAGAAAAATAACAGATGTATTCTGCAGAATTCTCTAGCTTTGAAAAGAAAATTAATTAACCATCTCATCTCTGTTTCCTTGCTTTCTGATGTAACCAAGGTTATAAGAGGAACTTTGGGTTTTTGTTTGGTTTTTACAAGCAATTTCTTACTTTAGCTCCTTTTCTGTTCATAGGTGATTAAGATGAAAATTACATTTTCAATTTGGTCATTTGAATCAGGAGGGTTCCTTTTGACTTGTATTTCTCAGTCCTATAAAAATAGTCAATTCAGCAGCATACCTATGCACACATACATGTTATGCTTGGGAATTATAGATATGTCAAAGATTTTGTATGTACATATAAAAGTGAAAGACTTTTTTGTCTGTCTTCTAATTTCAGAGGATAAATATACCCGCATAGCTTATCTAGTGACTATATTAAAATGAGAGATGCTTTAACACATTAAACCTATATACTGAAAAGTTACTTTACATTTCTCTTATGTGTTTATCATATCTTCTGGAACTGTAACAGGATCTAATCCGTGTGCTAATATTACTGTGCTGAAATTTGGAGGTTTTAAAATTTGTTTTAACACCCCCCATCTGCTTTAGCAACAAACATTTTATTCCAATTCAGTATACCTAAAAATCTATTCATTGGAAATGATGTTGAGCATTTCAAAAACAACCTACTTTTCCCTTGCTTGTTTTGGGGGCCATATCTGGCAATACTTAGGGATTGTTCCTGGCTCTGCACTCAGGATTCACTCTTGTTAGGTTCCAGCTACCATAAGGGGTGCTGGGATAGGATTCCAGCCTGCTATGTACAGGCAAGAGCTTTAGCTACTATACTATCACTTTTGCCAATGGTACCTAGTTTTATTAAAGATAGTATAGGGCATATGGTCTAACTTTTTTAGTTGATGGTAAATGAATATGATTTTTTGTCATAGAAGATACCAATAGCTGTTTTTTTTTTTTTTTTGGGGGGGGGTCACTCTGGCAGTATTCAGCAAAGCTGTATACATAGACATTTTTTTAGGGCCATACCCAGAGAAGCTCAGAGCTTACTCCCTGGCTCTACACTCTGGGATTATTCATAGAGTTTCTCACGTGACCATTTGTGGTGCAGGCGGTTTTTCTGTGCTCAGTTACGGGCTAAGTTTCTCCTCATGTGACCAGAGTGATAGCATAGTGATTGTGGTTCTTGCCTTGCATGTGGCTGCGCTGAGTCTATTGCCTGGAACCCCAGATGCCTTCCCAAGCCCTGAGAGAATGATCCCTGAGAGTAGACCAAGAGCAATTCCTAAGCACTAAACATTTTTGAGGTAAGATATCAAAAAATTAAGCAAAAGAAATAGTGTTGCTCAGGCTTCATAATACTGGGCATTATCAGGGTCACAGGCAATGCAGTTCAGGAGAGTTTGGGGTGCTGAGGGCCAACTTTGAGGCTTCCTAGGTGCGAGAGTCTATGATCAAACTCTTTGAACAATCTCCCTAAACCAAAATATTGATTTTTTGAAGTAGAAATATGTATGAGATTTATGAATATGATTATCAGTAAATAAAGGAAAGAAGAATATTGTTGAAGTCAAATTCCAAATATTATTAATATAGGATAGTTTATTTGATGCAATAGGTAGTTTTAATATACAAACTATTTTGGTTTATGATGGATTTTCTGACCATTATTTGACATACGTTATGCTATTCAAACACACCAATTCTTTTGTATGTTAGCATCGTTAGGCACCTCTGAACTGGCTCAGTCATTTCACCTGCTCTATATCTACTTCTCTTTTTCTTATCTTCCGCATTTAATGAGTAGTCTCAGTATTAACACTGGGTTCATAGCAGCCTTTGGTTATTTAGTTTGTGATGTTTTTCTTACTTTTTTCTTTTTCTGTTTTTGATTTTTGACCCAAACTCAGTGGTATTCAGGATTTACCTCTGGCTCAGTGCTCAGGAATCACAGTTGAGTAACTTGCGGGAATTTGTAGTGTGTCAGGGACTGAACTCAGGTCAGCAATATTCAAAGCAAGGGCCCAGCAATTGTAGTTTATTATTTTTCCATTTGTAGGTAATATTAAGCCAATATCTCAATATTCTCTATATATCATTTTGAGTTAGAAATGTGGAATTTCAAAGTCATCAAATATATTGCTTTTTAAATATTAATGTATTTATCATTATAATATCTATATTACATTTCTCATTGCTTCCCACTATAATAGTACTTTAATTGTAGTACTTGAATGATACATATTAGTTGTCATAATAGTAAAACCTTAGTTAGTTTTAGAACTCGAATTAAGATGAACTATGTTGGGATGATTGCTCTCATTCCCACAATCAAATATATCCTATAAAAGTTAATTAATGTAGAAAACATTTTTATAGGAGCCACTCTAGTGTGATGCTTTGCCTCAGCTTTCTGGACTTAACAGTTTAGTGTTAGAACCAGGCTTATTATTTATAAAAAACCAAAAGAACATATAGTGTGTAGTATATTTTTTATAAATTATAAACAGTTTTAATTCTCTGATGGTTCTTGCATGACAATATGTACTGTGTATAATGTTCTTGACACCATGATAAAGATTTATTTGGTCTCATACACTTTTTTGCTGTTTTCTGGTTTATAGAAGCAAATAGTTTTTTGATGAAAGAAATTTGCTTTGGGAAGTAGAAGAGGGAAGATAGATAAAGGGAGGGATATATATTTAAGAGAGAACAGGCTTCCCCAGTAAGGTGAAATCACTTTTTGTTATATAGTGCATAATATTTATCTTATTTTATGTGCATCAAGCTCATTTCAAAGAAATAGCATTATATTGTGTGTATTACTTCTATGAAGTACTTGCAATAATCACAACCTACTTATTATTTCCATAAACTGCTTATAAAATTCACAATGTATGTACATTTTGTCCTAAATATCACATTTACTCTCCTAATAACTGAAACATTTTCTAATATCCTGGCGTATTTTCTTGAGGATAGGATTTTAACCTCCACCATTTATTTATATTGAATTTTAGTTTCTTTGATTTAGAAGAATTAAGATGAACATTAGAGCTTGTAATTACTTAAAGTCTGGATATAGTAGAAAAGGAAGCTCAAATATCTCTTATTACAATAACCCAGTCCATTCATACTATTATTTGTTGATATACAATGAATTTCAAAGGGAGTCACATATATCAAAATCAAAACATATTTGAAAATGTAAGCAAGAGAACATCCTTAACCATCAACCCACCCAAATGTGCTCACAAACCCCAGCATTGGTGAAACTGTCATATACACGTTAGCATTTCTCTTCTTTTTTTTTCTTTCAATCAGGGAACCTAAATATCAGACTCTTGAGGGAAGTCCATTCCAGGAAGGAGCTGTGAGGGAAGAGCTGCTAGCTATGCCTCTGGAAATGTCTTATTAGTGCTGAAGCTTCTCTGGCTTGACTAGCGAATGATATATTCTCCTATTCTTTTGAACTTATAAAATAAACTATTGTAGGTCTTTATATCTGTCTCATACTAGGTATATGTTCCTAAAAGCATAGTCTCTTTTATAAATGGCCAAAAAAATAATCTTTCTAGATTTGTGAAATGGTAATCTGATATTTCTGTTTTAATGATGGCACAAGTGGCCTATTCTTTTCCAATCTCATTCCTCTTACCTCCAAACATGTTGACATTTCAGCCAATATTACTTGTCACTTTAAAATATATTTCTGCTTCACACTAGAGTGCAATTCGATGGCAAATATTTATCATCCTCTTCATTTGATATTGACTCTCGTATTCAACTTTTTAGTTTTTGCTCTGTTTTCTAAAAGTTGTGTTGGCAATAACCCTGATCACATCATTGCTACATAGAAGTCTGCATTTGAAATAATTTATTAAATAATATTTCATTTGTCAATATCCAATTGTTTCATCACTCATTCATCTAATTATTTTTATTTATTAATTTATATGTATTTTACAGACAAAATATATTATCAAATACACATATACAAGCACACAAATCAAATCTGCAATTGATTTACAAGTCATAATATGGGTTGTCAAACTGCAATTTTTAGCAGAAAATCATGTCACAGAGACAATTGCATAGCACCATGAAAGTTAAAATAGATCAAAATATACATGGAGAATTGAGATGAAGAAGGGAAGGAGATACAATTATATTCATTCAATAAGAAGTATTTTAATTGGGGCTGGAGTGATAGACCAGCGGCAAGGGCATTTGCCTTGCATGTAGCCAGCCCATGCTGTCCCGAGTTCCATCTCCAGCATTCCATATGGTCAGTCCCCGAGCACCGCTGGGAGTAATTCCTGAGTGCAGAGCCAGTAGAAACCGCTGAATATCGCCGGGTGTGATCCAAAAAGCAAAAAAAATTAAAAAATAAAAAAGAAGTATTTAACTAATGCAATAAACTTAGGCAATAAATAAATAATAAAATTTTAATTATTCAAATCACTGTTTTGTGTGGTTTTGAATAGTGTGCAGAAGTAATAGAACATATTTCTAGAGAACTTCATGAAGTTTCTGATAATTTTCAATTTACTCTGACATTATTGTTGATTGCTTAGTGCTGCATTTGCTTTGGCCACACCAAACTGTTCTCTGGATTTATCCCTGACATGTTCTCAGAGATTCCTCCGGGAGAAACTGTGAATGATGATGCATGTTGCTGGTGTTGATGAAACCCTGTGTGGCCAGGTGCAAGGCAAGCACCTTACCCATTGTGCATCTCTTCAGCCTCATGGAGCACTTGCTATCTAAGGCTCACCCTCCAGAAATTCTACATTTGTAATCACAAAAGTCTTATTTTTGTAGAAATGATACTAGATAATTTTCTAGATGTTTTCCACATACTAGTAGCAATTATTATATTTCTTTTGTCTATAGAAAATATACTGATTTGGGGCCGGAGCGATAGTCCAGAGGGTAGGGCGTTTGCCTTGCATGCAGCCTACCTGGGTTTGATCCCTGTCATCAAATATGGTCCCTGAGTTCCACCATGAGTAATTCCTGAGTGCAGAGCCAGGAGTAACCCCTGAGCATTGCCAGGCGTGACCCAAAAAGAAAAAAAAAAAGAAAGAATATATACTGACTCTATGAACTCAAAAAAAAAGTTTCACTTGATAATTTTCTGGTTGACTGACTGTCATAATTGAGTACTTCTTAGAAATAAAGCATGTTTATAAAGGTATTCTTATATTCCAAGAACAATTTTAATCACGAGAATATTTTGAATGATATTTTATAAAATTAATCTTATATTGACATATAAAATGGTAAATTTACATATATGCAACATTTAAATAATATAAATATTAAGTTTAAAATATTTATAATTTTAAAATACTACTAAAATTAGAAATATATATATTTATATAGTGAATAAGTGCTGATTTTATTAAATGCTTTATCTTATTGTTTAGTACCTAAATGTTTGAAAGTTAAAAGAAACTAGTAGTTTTTTGAAATGCATAATAAAAAGACCAGAAATATAGTACCATGGGGAGGTCCGTTGCTTTGCAAGTGGCCAACCCAATTTCTAAACCCAGTGTCTCATATGGTCCTATGAGAAAGACCAGGGGTTGTTTCTGAGTGCAGAGCCAGGAGTAATCCCAAAGATCACTATGTAAAAATAAAATAAAATTAGAATATGAATATGTGAGAGAAAATATTATTTTACAGCTACTAAATATATAAGTACATATGTCTATGTATATATGTGTTTTTAATACATATACATATATGTGTTGTAAAAACACTTAAATACATAGAGACAGAAAATGTTTCCTATACAGAGACAGAAAATGCTTTCCTTCAGATAACTATTGTGCTGTTATATAAAATATATTAGTCTTGAAATATTGCTGAGAGCAATCCCAGACCCCTGGGGTATGAAAATAATCTGGGGAAAAAGAGAATTTCTAAAACTTTTTAGTATTTATCTATAGAAGAGGAAAAAGAGATATGTGAATAAAGCAATTCAATTTCTTAAGTTTCTCCCAACTGACTACAAATTATATAAAACATTTTTTCCCAAGGTACCTTGTAAGGAACTTTTAAAAATATGCCTGTAGCTTGACTTTTAATACTTTTTTAAGTTATATTATTCAAAAAATGAATGCATTGTTGATTTCACAATTTACCTTAACATTATGTATCATAAAATTCAGCTGTTTTATCATTGTACATAAGATGCTATATGTCAGGCTTTCTTAAATTTTTTGTACTTGCTACCTTTATTTTGTATAAGAAAATTTTATTTGAACCCATAAATAAGCATATTAATAAAAGATTTTAGTTTTAACAGATAGAAAAATATTTTAAGAAAATATTTCAATATCTTTTGGCACCCACATTTTTATGTGGCCCTATAAAACCACATTATATGACGTGAGGCTATATGAAAATTACTTGGGAACCCTTAAAACAGTTCTTCACACATTACTCAATCTCAAAATTTGATATCAGATTTTTTTTTATATTTTTTGGGCACACCTTGCAATGTTCAGGGGGTTTCTCCTGGCTCTGCCCTCAGGAATTACTCCTGGTGGTGCTCAAGGGACCATATGGGATGCTGGGGATCGAAACCAGGCTGGCACAGGTTGGCCGCATGCAAGGCAAACACCCTACTCGCTGGGCTACCGCTCCAGCCCTTGATATCAGATTTCGATATATACAAATAAACTTTTTAAAATAAATGTGATAATGGAATAGGAAACATGACTTAGAAATTAATAAATATGAGTGCAAATGTAAGTTCAATCTGATACTTTTCATGTACTGTTTTATCTGTACATAATTTATATACAATTAATTTAAATATGCATATTTCCCATAAAATTCTTAAAAATCAAAACTGCATATAGACTTTGGGGCCAGTGTCCTTTTATTTTAATAATACAAGTTTAAGTATAACAATTAAATACTCCCTAATATCAAGAATTATGCAAATATTATTTGCAACTAAGTGTTGTCAATCCATTTGCAATCAAGATCACTGCTAACCCCTGGTATTGAGTTAAAGTGCAATATAGTTTGAAGAACATGGTTCCCTATTATACTTTATACAATTTAATCTTGGACTTAAAAATTCTCATTGGGGATATAAGAAACTTGAAAACTATCTAATTCCTAAAAAAGTAAATGATAAGAAAATAACACAATTAAAATCAATTCAGTTTAGATGAGTGAGAGGAAAGATATTTAATAAAAATAGTTATCTACCAGACTGGGGCTATAATTCAAAATAGTTCACATTCAAAATGTGAAATACAAAAATTTTAAATTTCTAAACTGTAGCATATGGTTAAATCTAGATTACGGTGAGTATGACACAGATGTAGATAAAATACCATGGCAACAGCAAAGAAAGGAGATATTGATGAGCTCATTGTTCTAAAATGTATATGGGAGCTATGATTAGAGTAAGAACAAATGCTACGGACAGGGAAAAAATATTTTCAAAATATATAATTTTCTTAAAATAATAGCTGAGAGAAAATAAATAGTGAACAGTCAACGCTGAGAAAATAACTCAATTAAAAATGGATGTGGGGAAAAAGGGAACACTCATCCATTGTTGCTGGGAATGCCGGCTGGTACAGCCTTTCTGGAAAAACAATATGGACTTTCCTCCAAAGACTAGAAATTGAACTCCCATTTGATGCAGCCATACCACTCCTGGGAATATACTCTGGGAAGCCAAAAATACGCATGCGGAAACACCATCCCTACTTTTATGTTCATAGCAGCATTATTCACAATAGCCAGAATCTGGAAACAACCAGAGTGCCCTGAAAATCGATGACTGGATAAAGAAGCTTTGGTACATCTACACAAAGGAATACTATGCAGCTGTTAGGAAAAATGAAGTTATAAAATTTGCCTATAAATGGATGGACAAAGAGAAGATTATGTTGAGTGAAATTAGCCAGAAGGAGAGAGACAGATACAGAATGACTGCATTTATTTGCATGGCATAAATATATATGTACATATTATGATACCAATATCCAAGGTCAAGTGAAACATATATCAGGAGGTCTTGTCAAAGGTGGAAATTATCACAAACGTGTGGGAGTCAGAGGCTAGGCAAGACAGAAAATGGAACAGTGTGCTAACAATTGTCAAGGATACTAATGCCAACCTAGAACTGAGCATCAAATAGAGGCAAAAGATACACATGACAACCCTTTAATGTATGTTCTGTAATCCAAGTCTGGAAGGGAAGGAAAAGAGAAACAGAGAGAAAGGGAAGGAAATAAAGAACCTGCCATGGAGGCGGGCTAGGGAGGGAACCGGGTAGTTGGTTGTGGAAGATGGGCACTGGTGGAGGGATGGGTGCTGGAACACTGTATGACCAAAACCAAATATGAACTTTTAATTGTATATCTTTGTAATTGTATATCTCACAGTGGTATAATAAAATACTTTAAAATGCATAAAATTATCATAACTTAGGTAAAATGATATCTTATATCAAATAGCATATCAACATCATATGTATGACCTCTAAGTATTACAAATTAAAACAACATCAAGATAGTACTTCAAATTTAATGGTATATGACACATACTTTCCATCAAAGCAACATTGAATAATTTTGGAGAGGGTGGATAGTAGTTATTTTCATTCATCTATGGCAAGAATGAAAAGTTGAATCACTCTGTCTAAGATAATTTGAAAGTTTCCTACAAAACTAAATATGCACTGATTATTTTGTGCAACTGTGTGTTCTTTATCCAAAGCAGTTGAATCTGTGCATGTGCTTGGGCCTTGCACACACACACACACAACACACACAAAATTTCTTAAATAATAAAGTCATTGTTTGGCTGTAAGATTCTGGCCCTTGAAGAAAAATCATCAATCTGGTGATAGGGAAAATACTAAATTGGGTTAGGTGCTTTACTTGCAAGGGGATAATATGGGTATGACCTTCTACAGACTGTATGTTTTCCCCAACAGAAGTTACTCCTGATCACAGAGCTAAGAGTAAGCCCTGTGCACTTCAGAGTATTGTCCCCCCAAACAAATAAACACAGAAGCAACCTGGCAAACAAACAAAAGACTTACTTGGTATCTATGCTAAACACAAAGCTTAACTAAAACAGTTATATGTAAAACTATGTTTAATTCTGTGTTTAGTACAATAGCAAGTACGAATAGCACTTGGGAAAACCCAAGGGCCCGATGATGGACCAGCACATAAAGATGTTGTTTTATATATATATATATATATAAATGAAATATTATGATGGTGTAGGAAAAGATGAGATAATGCATTTCTTACAAGCTAAATACCACTGAAGGTGGGGATACGTCATGCAAAACAATGCAAATAAGATGAGAAAAAGAAATGTTATGCCCTCATTTAACTGGGATACATATAACAATAAGACAATGGATTGAAGGATGCAATGTTAACAAACTCTTGCCTTTGAATATAGAAATAAGAATGTCAAGAAAGGCGGGGTCTGGAGTAGAGGGATGAGGTGTTTCACTGGATATTGCTTAGAGGCATGAGTCAAGGTTTTTGACCTTCAAGTGTCCTGGAGGCTACTGTGAACACTACAAATTATAAGAATCAACATTAATGCAGGAATTTCCTCCAAGACTTAACAAAATATGTTTTGCTTTCCTTCCAAATTTTGCTTTCTCAAAGCACCATGATTTACAAAGTTCTTCATAGTTGTGATTCTGGCATGAACGTTCCCTCAGCAATCCCATTAGGGTCACCTCCTCTCCACCTGTGTTCTCAGCTTCCTTCTCCAACACCCCTCAAACCCCAGCCTGCCATCTTGACAGGTATCCTTTAAGTTTGGTTAATGATGATTGAGACGTATGATTTCAGTGTTAAAAAGTATTTTTAGAAAAATCCTAGGGCTGGTTGTATGGGGAGGAGTGTGGGAACTTTGGTTATTGGTAGAGGAGCATTAGTACTTATGGTGGGTTTTCAGTGGAAGCGTTGAATGCTTAAAGTCTCATTGACAGCTTTGTAAATTACAGTACCTAAAGTAACAATTCCTCATAATTATATTTTTGCAACAAATGCATGAATTTGGAGTTTGATTTCATGTAAAAGGAATACTGCATATTGATAATAAATACAGTTTATGGGGAAAGTCATTGGTTTATGTTGAGAAAAAACTAATAAAATGGTTCTTATTTTAATTTTATGGGTTTGGATAGGAATATTAATAATTAAAATATTAGACTGAAAATAAATTCCTTTGGGTTTTGAATAACTAAATGAAGTTTTAAGCTTATTTCAATTTTAGATTTAAATAATATGCCTATATAAATATCTGAGAAGTCATTTTTATTTTAGGCTTAAAACCAGCTGTTATAAATGTTTACTTTAGATTTTATGCTTCATCTTGCAACAAATCTAAAGGGAAACAGTAAAAGAATGTTTATTCTATTCATGAACCTCTTAATTCAGCCTTTTAAATGTTTACATGCTTAATTTCATCAATCAGACATTTAGAATAAAATGAAAGCCAACCCTCCAGAAAATTTTACTTCCCAGGTGGTGTAGGATGTAATGTGCTGGAAGTAATATAAATTGCCAATTTAAGAATCATTGAAGAGGACAATGTCTTTTCTAGACAACACTAAAATTAACTAATTTCTTTCAAATATGATTACAATGTGATCTATATATATGTGATTAATTTTAAAGATGTACTGTGAAAAGTAGTTCGAATTATAATATAAGTGAAATTAGTAGTTTATGAAAACATGCTTTAAAATAATGATTTGTTCAGAGATAATATTTATTATACTACTAACAATTAAAAGGAGAAAACTAAATTTTTGGTTTTCTGTATCAATTTTGTCTATACATCACGGAAGAATTTAAATATAAATAGACGTTATCTAAAACATATATAAGTTTTACATTGAGAATAATACAAAATAAGAACAGCTTTCCAATTTATTCAAAATATATTATAAAAGCATGGAAAAGTGTGTAGTGTTTATCCTTTTTCAATTAAATTTTACTGCACCCATTTAATTTCTATAACATTAAAATAAAAACAGATAATAGAAAAAGCTAATCAATTTCTTAGAACAAATTTTTGAAAAATTCTTATTGAGGTTTTCTAAAACACTACACTAATGATTAATATACTGCAAAAACTGTATCTCATTTCTAAAAAAAAAAAGACTTACCTTATTATTTGTTCCCTTCACTTTGTGGCTCATTGGCTGATTTCAGAATTTACCACTTGGATCCATAAGTGATTGTTCAAGTACATCTCTCAGAAGTGACACATTCATTATTGGATTTGTGATCATTTTTATGGAAGGGGAATGGTCTGAAAGTGTAGATTAATCTCAGCTATTCTGAGCTTAAAAGAGTAGTTACCTCAACTTGTCAATTAGATATTGAATTTAAATAAAGCACCAAACACCAAATTTATTTGATGATGATGATGTGTATATATATACATCATATATATATATGATATATATAATGACATATAATGATGTGCATATATACACACCATTATATATATATATATATACACACACACATATATATGCATTTCATTTATATAAAATATACATCTAATATTTTTAGATTGCAATTTTTTTTTGCTTTTTGAGTCACACCCGGTGAAGCTCAGGGATTACTCCTGGCTCTGTGTTTAGGTATTACTCTAGATGGTGCTTGGGGATCAATACGGGATGCTGGGAATTGAACCTGAGCCAGCTGCATGCAAAGCAAATGCTCTACCCACTGGACTATTGCTCCGACTCCTAGAATACATTAGATTTTTAATTTTTCAATGATAAAAATGTGTTTTTAGTCTTTGAACAAATATTTGAATTATATATAAATGAAATACTCATATATAAAGCATGTCATTCATATATATAATATACATGAATTAATCAGTATTTTTTTTAACAAACTGCATTCTTGAGTAATAAATTTAAATTTGTTAAGTTATTAAAATATCACCCTTATTGCCATAAGGTAGTTAATTAAGTTATGTTTAAGTTTTATAATGTTTATAATGATATATTTGTGTTTGATCTTTTCAATCATTTTGTAAAATTGCAGTGCCAGGATTTACAATAACGTAATTGAGCCTTTTTATGGTTATATCATTTAAGCACTATACACAACCCCAGGGGTAAGCTTCCCTCCATAAGTGTTCCAAACACCTCTCATATCCTCCCACCATGTATATTCAATTATATTGTTTTTAAAATAAGTATAAAAAAAAAAGTTATGTAAATATAAATAAATAGAAACAGTATTAATGATTTGAGTAGTTTTTTAATCAAATTTAAAATATCATATAATCATTCTTTGTAAATGTAATACATAACTAAAGGGAGAATAATTGCTTAAAAGACTTATTGTAAATATATGTTTTCATATTAATTTGTTTAAACATTTTAGTGTTAAATAAAGGAGAATATTTAAAGAAGTATAATTGAATATTTATTTTCAAATGATGGAAATATAATATTCTTTTTTGTTGTTCCAAAACTGTAAGAATATCAACACAAATAACCTCTCCTTGATTTAAATGAGGTACCTATCACTGTAAAAATCTATTGCATTGCTTGATTAGCAACACAATTAAAATTGATAAAATTTAAATCAATTTGATAAAGCAAAATTAGTGTTCTTTAAGATTTTTAAATCAACATTTATGATATTAAGATTAATATATTCAATATATTTCTGCAGCTTTGCAAATAAATATTCTAGTGATTATTTCCAAAATACATGCCTATTTTGCATTTCCTTAAGTTAATAGTGTAATATGTTTTCTAAAGCAACAATTTTAGCATACTGTTGTAGAACAAAATGACTGCCCTTGTAGTATTCATTTGATTTAATAACAGTAGGGAGAATTTACCACTGCAATCTACACAGTTTCACTTCTAACATTATCGGAAACAAATCCCAAAAAGAAGTCAATTTATCATATTTCCAATTTTTAAAACATAAAACAAGCCAATGATTTGATAAGATACTTTTGCTCTGAGATTTACAAATGCAAATGGATGTTGTTTAAAGATTTTGGTCTGAGTTTCATAATGTTCTTTCAGTCCAGCATCATAGCCTTTCAGCACAGGGAAAAGAATGGGAGTGATTTCTAGCATACCCACCACCCTTAAGTTTCACTTATAGGTTTAGGTACCATATATGTATAACATCATGGTATGTCTACACTAGATCCACCAAAAACCCTCATCCAACATATAGATACTTTGGTATCTCTCAGACCTAACAACACAAACAGGGCAGAACTGAGTTATTCAGCATCAGGTTCTAATCATTCAGTATTCGTTACATGGAAGCAGATTTTTGAAATCTTAGCCAAAGGATATTTCTCTCTACTGGTTGCTCCATAGTGCTTAAACACAGAAAAGTGTTGTTCTGTGTTTTGAAGCCTAAGACATCTGAGATCGAGTTGATTCTTTCGTGTGAGAGACGATGTACCATGTTTCTCTTTGAGTATCTGATGGTTTGTAGTTAATCTTTTGACATTCCTTTGACATTCCTATCTGAAAACATCAGTTTCTGCCTTGCTAGTCACATATCATTGTTTCTGTGTTTGTGTGTATGACTCTCTGTGGCCCAAACTTTTCTTAATGTTCTGTAATCATACATAATTCTAATGAACTCATTAACACTTAGCTTTGTTTATGAAGACCTTATCTAAATAAGGACACATTCTGAAGCACTGACAGCTAAGATTTGACATATGAATTCTGAGGACGCATGCAGTAGATGGAGTATGCAGGTAATGAGAATAGTACATGGGAGAGGCATAGATGCGATCGGCTAGCTCTCAGACACTATTCAGTGGGAATGAGCAAAGCTCATTGTAGCAACAACTGTTTTCCACTTTTGCAGATAGGCTTTCAACAGACTATGTTGACACAATCTACGATAGACCAAACCTATCACCATTTCAGTTTACCTTATATTGCATAGCATAGTCTAATATAAATGCTTAAACAGTCTACAAGACAATATGCTGAATGCAAAATTATTTTGTTTCCAGATTCAAAATTTAATTTTATTTAATGTGATATAAGACAGACAGAAAAAGAAATTTGCAAAAATTCTTGGCAAGCATATTATACATGCATAAAATTTTAATTTGTTGCATTTAAAATAAATTTATTCTATGCATGAATAGTGAAATCTATCATTATCAAATTTTATTTTTATGACTGTCTAAATATCAACAGTCTAGAGAATAAAACCACAAAAAATCATAACATTCTTTTCACAAGAGTGCACTGAAATTATTTGCTTGATCTTCGCATGATGTTAATTTGTATATTTTGGCTATTTTTTCTTCACTGATCTTTCCTAGGCTGCAAATAAAACAAATACTTGGGAATAATTATTTCTATTTCTTTCTTTTTTCCATACCCAGTGGAGTTTAGGGATCATGCCTGGTGGTCTCCAGGGATACGTGTGGTTTCTGGAATCAAAACTGCATCAGCTATATGGAAGGCGAACACCTTACGGGCGCTATTCCTTTTCTGACCCAAAAATTAGTAGTAATTTGGCAGCCTAACTTCTTGCCACCTTCCGTCTTGAAACTAATCTCTATCTAAATATTAAAATGTTGACCCCTTGGCCAGAAGCCCCTGGCATGAATGAGGGTGACCTAGATCTTGCCAGACTTCATCCCTTTGGAAAAGGATAGGGATGGACTTGGGAAACTCTGCCTTATGGCTGCTGAGAAAGGGAAGACAGCAGCAGAGAGTCCCGGAGAGCAGTCCTCCTTTACTGAGCATAGCTAAGGCCTTTTAGACATTTCTAGGTACAGGGAATGCAAAGAACAAACAGCATCCTGAGCCATTTCAACAGAGTCGTCAGAAGGCCAGGCACATCCTGTCCTGTACAGACAGGTGTTGTTCTCTTGTGGATATAAGGAACCATTTAGGCTTTAGAAAGTTTTATTACCTTGAAAACAGCCATAGGGCATTATAGTGGGGAAGAATCTGGCCCCAAGACTAGCTGCTTAGTGGCCAACATCAAAAGACCAAAATTGGCCGCAAGTTCTCCGTAGGATACCTTATTATAAAGAATTGTAGTAACCCATACTTATAATGACATACATTTATGTATATATGTATTAATGTGTGTAATATATATATTGTTACTGTCCAGGAATCTTTGTTACTGTCCAGGAATCTTATTCACTTCGAGAGACAGAGAATCACACAGGAATGCAATGAACAAAGCAGAGTTTATTGTTCTGGCTAGCCAGAGTCCAGCTCCCACATGGATTCGCAGGTCCAAACAGGCAGGAGGAACCGGAGCCTCCTAAGAAGGCCTTTTTTTATGAAGACTCCTCCTGTCTCCATCACAACAGGGCCAGCACAGTACTTAGCCAATTAGTTTATACTATCTTATCTCTAGACTATCCCCTCAAGGTATATTGCTCCTTAGCCTATAGGTGTGCGCGGTCACATGAGCTAGTAGGCAGGACACATCCCACATGTACACAGGGTAATCTCCCTTGACCTGACCATGCAGGTGGGGCATGCCTGTCGTGAGGCCATCCAGGCCTGGCACATCTCCCTAGCACCAGGTCAACTCCTGGCCCTGTCCACATTCACAGCCATCTTCCTTGCCCTACCCACATTCCACAGTCCTATTCCTTGCCCTGCCCACATTCCATAGCCCCCACCCCTCTTGTTTACCTTATCCTGGGTAGAAAGCAACCAACATCCTGGGTGGGTGGAGGGCCAGCCCTTACTGATGACCCTACTGATCTCTAGGGGGAAATCTGAGACAAACTACTATTCTTTTATTCCCTATCCATTCAATACATACATACATATATGGGTGTAACTATGCTATATATGTGTGATACATACATGGGTGTGTCTATGCTATATGTATGCAATATATACATACATATATAGGTGTTTCTATGCTATATGTATGTCTTATCATATTTGTTACCTTATATTACATAACCATATTATGCCTATATTATGCTTTCATTTTTATGTGTGATATGTGTAATTTTCACACAAGATAAGTAGAAAGAAGGTAGGAAACAATCAGATCAGGATGTACACTTGTGTTCCAGGAAGCATAAAAGGTAGAAAGTGAAGGAATGAAGAAAGGAGCCGGAGCAATAGTCCAGTGGGTAGGACGTTTGCCTTACAAGCAGCCAAACTGGGTTTGATCCCTGGCATCCCATATCGTCCTTTGAGCAGTGCCAGAAGTAATTCCTGAGTGCAGAGCCAGGAGTAACCCCTAAGCATTGCCAGTATGACCCAAAAGAGCATGAAAGAAAGAAAGCAAGAAAGAAAGCAAGAAAGAAAGCAAGAAAGAAAGCAAGAAAGAAAGCAAGAAAGCAAGAAAGCAAGAAAGAAAGAAAAAGAAAGAAAGAAAGAAAGAAAGAAAGAAGCAAGCAAGCAAGAAAGAAAGAAAAGAAAGAAAGAAAGAAAGAAAGAAAGAAAAGAAAGAAAGAAAGAAAGAAAGAAAGAAAGAAAGAAAGAAAGAAAGAAAGAAAGAAAGAAAGAAAGAAAGAAAGAAAGAAAGAGAAAGAAAGAAAGAAAGAAAGAAAGAAAGAAAGAAAGAAAGAAAGAAAGAAAGAAAGAAAGAAAGAAAGAAAGAAAGAAAGAAAGAAAGAAAGAAAGAAAGAAAGAAAGAAAGAGAGAACGAAAGAGAGAGAAAGAAACAGGAAAGAAAAGTAAAAGAAAGAAGGAAGAAAAAGAGGGAGAGATGGAAGAAAGGATGAATATAGGCTGTATATGGGCCTCCCAGGGTTGGATTATGTGAGGCAGGAAGGAGAGAGAGAGGGCCACTTTTTCCCCAGTTACCTCTTCCACCCAAGGCCGTCTGGGCAGGCTAGGCCTCACCCAGGCTTTGTGTGTTCTTGTTTCTACCTTTCTGAATAATAATTTCAGAAGTACGGTGAAGTAAAACAGACTTTATTCAGGGTTTGGTAAAGGGGAAAGAATGAATGTGTGTGTGTGTGTGTGTGTGAGAGAGAGAGAGAGAGAGAGAGAGAGAGAGAGAGAGAGAGAGAGAGAGTATGGCACTCAATAGGAGGAGCTAGGCACACACACATCCCAGCGTGTTTGGGGAGAGCTCCAGCACACACACATCCCAGCATTACATATGAAAGCATGAAAGTCCATTACTCAAGAGGGGAGATGCGGGGGAAACACATGTGCTCGGTTACCTCATGTGCTAGGCCATGTGGGCTCAAAAAGCACGGGCTCGAGCAGCATAAATGCACCCTTCCTTTGTTCAAGGGGACTTTTCTAGAGTTTTCTCAGCTGCTCCCACATGGGGGTTTCTGCAAAAGTGAAGAGCCTTGAATAACTTTGACTGGAGCTTCTCTGCAAAGGGGGGGTCACTCAGGTGCTTAATTGCAGTCTCTCTCTCTCTCTCTCTGCTCTCTCTCTCTCTCTCTCTCTCTCTCTCTCTCTCTCTCTCTCGTGAAATTTACTTTTCCTGTGCTCCCGCCTCCTTGGTGCCAAGAGGAGGCTGATAAGTTAGGTCCAGGCATCATTTCTTGCAACTTCTGGTCAGTTGGATTTATTGCCGCTCAGGGAGTCCATTTGCCGTGGGTCCCTCTCTCTCTCTCTCTCTGCCTGTCTCAGTAGGATCAGAGGGAAAGGAATGGAGGGACAAAGGAAAGATGGAAAGAAGGGAGAAAGGGATAAAGGGAAGGATGCTAATCTGCTTAGGTCAGTCTGTTGGAGAGTTGAAGGAAACTATCTATTATTATATGGAGAGATTTCAAAGAGTCATTCTCTTTCAGAGATGGTGACTCTGTTGCCTGCTCATCACAGCATGTCAGGTGTGACCGTGTTAACATGGACAGAGATTTGAGAGCAGCTGGTTTCTGCACTTCCAGGTTTCCAGTTTCACACTTTAACCTATTATCTCAATTAAATTTTATTTTGATTTAAATGCGTTTATATATAATTACAGAGATGAGTTTCTAGAAAATATATGATCACATATGTGTGATACATCTGTCTATATTATGCATAAATATTCGGTGTATGATATGTATACTTATTGGATGTATTGGAATAAGGTAAGAAACCATCAGATCCTGACATAGACTTATGTTCCAGGATATGCAAAAAGAAAGTGAAAGAAGGAAGAAAGAGAGGGAGAGATGTTAGCAAGAAAGAGTATAGGCTCAGAGGAAACTTCTTTGAATGTTTGTTCAACTCTCTACCTATGCAGTTAATAATATATTATTATAATAATAATTATAACAATATTATTTTGATAATAATAAAACCGGTGCACCCAACATAGGAAATTTATTACTATTTTATTAAATTATTATATTAACTAATATTATTTTACAATAACAAATACAACACACCTGACATAGGAAATATAATACTATTTTTTTCCTAAGCTACTATGTTTGATTAAGTGTGCTTCATGTATTATTTCAGCATTTCTTAACACCAGAGACTGCATTAGACTTATATAGTAGCTTGGGAAATATATGAATTAGTTTTAACTTTTCCTTAGGGGACTGTAAAATCCTTTGCTTTCTTTCTTCATACTCAATATATGAGAATATACTTTTTCTAACCTTTTATGCAGTCTCCAGACTGTTTGCTATATAGACTTAGCGAGTGAATAGTCCACTGCTTTCTTTGACTTTTCCTTTCCACTCCAGCCGAGCACCCTTGGTAGTTCCTAACACTTTGATATGGGTCATTCTCACTGTTGTCTCACTCATGGATTTGTTGTATGGATTTGCTTTTCCTTTATAATGAGTTATGATAAACACTGTTTTATATGATGATTGACCATATACATGTCTTCTTTGAATAAGTGTTTATTCAACTCTCTACCCATTTTAATGGTGTTTGCTTTCCAAGGTTCAGCTTTGAAGTGTCTTATTACTTTGATATTGGACAGATATATAGTTGGCAAGGGTTTTCTCCCATTCAGTTCAGACATTGAAGAAAAAATGTCTTGAACCTGTAAGGGAAATAATGCAAATCACTGATCTCATTTTTCAGAATAAGTCTTGAAATTGCTCAAGACACTGTTTGTCCTTTTAAAATGAAGTGCAGCCCTCAGCGATTAGAATAAAGCAGACAAAAAATTGTGCTCGAATATTAGAAGCCTTTGCAGTTGTCAAAGAGAATAAAACCAATTCCTGATGCAGTGTCTAAGTGGCAGGAGCCACCTTTTGTTCATTGCATTACCAGGGGACACCTAATGAATGACAATTTTGCAATACTGAACTTGCGTTGTTACTTTCAAAATGAAAGATGACTTCTCACGTTCTTGGCTATAACACTTCTCCCTGCAGATGAGAGAATAAGATAAGCAGCTGCACCATGATTCGTTTGATGATGGGGAGATGAGGGAACTTATTATTAAAGGAAGAACACATCATGGTTTTAATAAGCTTCATAGGGGTTTTATGTGAGCTCTAGAAAATAACAATGTGTTAGTCATCATAATTATTCTCCCATTTGATTTTTTAAGCCTTGGAGGAAGTTACCCTCTCCTTGCTCAAACAATACTTTTCAAGTTACAAATAGATTATTTTTTAAATCTTTTTTTTTGTAGAAGAAACCTATAGAATATTAAATGTTAATAAGATGTGATTTGCATTACTTTTAGACTCTACCCCTTAAAGGCTAGCAATTTGCACCCATTTTAAATGACCAAAACATTTCTAAGGAATATTGAGGAAACTTGAACTATACTATGAACCAAAAAACTATGTTCTTGATATATTTTCTTTAAAGAGGAAAGTAATTAACAATAGTAATTGTTTAATACACCATCTCTTAGTGTTCCTACAAATATTTATGAACTGTTAATCTTTTTATGAAGTTCTAAAGCTTTGACTTAGAAAATGTATGTTACGCACTCAGGATGTTCAAGCAGTCTAAGGTGCTGCATTCAGAAAGTGCATGTTAGGGGCCGGAATGATAGCACAGTGGGTAGGGCGTTTGCCTTGCACTTGGCTGACCCAGGTTCTATCCCTAGCATCCCATATGGTACCCCCGAGCACCTCAGGAGTAATTCCTGAGTTCAGAGACAGAAGGAACCCCTGAGCATTGTTGGGTGTGACCCAAAAAAGAAAAAAAAAACAGAAAAATGCATGTTATTATCATGGCTTCATCATTGACTTTAGGTAAATTTTAATATTTAACTTGACTCTCATTTAGTTATAAAAATTAGATTGATAAAAAATTTAAAATGTCTAGAATAGCAAAATCACTGATTTATTAATTCTCATTTATACATAATCGCTGTAGATGAGAGAGTTGAATAGGGCAGATATAGTTATAAAAGAAAATACAGCAAAGTCTTTAAAAATAGGTTGGGATTCAGAACGGGCCAGATCCTATCTAGTTGTGTAAATGTGATGAATGCTGTCTTTAATTATTTCACACCAACAAGGGACATATTTTATTCATTTTATATGAAAATAGCAATATATGAGTATCTGATTATATTAGTTTTTTTAAAAAATTTAGAAGTGGATAAGCACTTAAAAATGATTCTAATATATTGGGCCCTGAGCGATAGCACAGTGGGTAGGGCATTTGCCTTGCACGCAGTCAACCCGGGTTTGATTCCTGGCATCCCATGTGGCCCCCGAGCATGTCTCGAAGTAATTCCTGAGTGCAGAGCCAGGAGTAAGCCCTGAGCATCACCAGGTGTGCCCCCAAAAAGCACAAATTAAAAAATATTCTAATATAATCACGATCACGATCTTCCCGTTGATCATCTATTTGCTAGAGCGGGCACCAGTAATATCTCCATATGTCCTGTCTCATGCCAGTAGAGCCAGGGGCATTGGCTTGCTACAGGAACATAAAGAGCCCCTATACCATTACATTAGGTCATGGGAATGACCTAATATAATTGTTACTGGAATTTGGCATATCATATACAACACGAGAAGCTTGCCAGGCTTGTCGAGCGGGAGGCAAACTCTTTTAAACACCTCCAAATAAAGCATTTATTGATGAACCGCATGGCAAGCGGCCGCACGAGCCGGGCTGTGATGGGCTTGTCTGCTGGGTGGAGTTCTGATGACAGTGAAGTCCAGAAGTGGAAAATGGCGGCGCCTGTGGAGTGAGGAGCGGTGGTCTGGCTTGTTGTGAGGCTCTGCCGAGGTGGTGGGCCGGGGCTAGAACCCGCCAAGCCTCCCCGACTGCTTCATGAACGGCTTTGCACAGGGAGAGCAAGGAACAGCTCTGCCCCATGTGTGAGAGTCTCTGGCTTCTAATATAATAACAGTCTTAAATAAACAACACATCACTATCACTATCACTATCTTCCCGTTCATCATCTATATGCTAGAGCGGGCACCAGTAATATCTCCATATGTCCTGTTTCATGCTAGTAGAACCCAAAGGCATCCGCTTGCTCCAGGAACATAAAGAACCTCAAACAATTATATTAGGTCACGGGAATGAAATAATATAAATGTTACTAGTATTTGGCATATCAAATACTACACGAGCAGCTTGCCAGGCTTGCAGTGTGGGTGGCATACTGTTGTAGTCACCTCTAAATAAAGCATTTATTGATGAACTGTGCAGCCGCTAGCAGTCGTGCAAGACGGGCTGTGATAGTATGGTCTGCTGGGTGGAGTTGTGACGAGAGGGAAGTCCGATGTGGAAAATGGGGGCCCCATGGAGTAGGGGAGGGTGGTTTGACTTGTTGTGAGGCTCTGTTGGGGTGGCAGGCCAGGGCTAAAACCCGTCATGCCTCCCGGGAGCCCCTCACGAGCAGCTGGGCACAGGGAGAGCAAGTAGCAGCTCTGCCTCATGTCTGAGAGTCTGTGGTTCAACATACCTGAACACGTAGAATTGACTGGAAGTGTCAATAGTTGAATTTTCATAATATGTTGATTTTATGATTTCTCTAAAACTTAAGTATGTGTAATTAAGTTGGCACAAGCAAAAAGCATACTTTTTTTTATTAAAGCAGTAGGAGTAGATTTCATTTTCTTTTTGCTTCTTAGGATATATGACAAGAGATTCCTCAGTGAATAAGCATTGGAGAATACATACCAAAATAACACAAACACACTATCATAGATATATTTATGATATTAAACTATGCAAAATATGAACAACCATATAAATTTTAGCCAATTTATAGGAACGCAAATGTCCTACTTAATTTATATTTTATGTTACATCATCTTTTACATTTCTAATTTATGAAGAATTTTAGTGTTATAGTAATTCTCTTTTATAGTAATTTTTATGCTATAGCTAATTTTCTTTTACTGAGGCAATACTTTTAATACTGTCTCTTTTAAATATTTTCTCCCATATTTTTAAAGACATTATTACAGCATGAGTATTATTTCCCTTATGATTGTTGAAAATATTCCTCCCAAATAATTCAAAGTTAATTTAGGACAGCACTTATTTGTTTAAAATATAATAAAGTATATTCCAAAAAAAATAACATGTAAAGGGGTAAGCATATATAAATCCTTTCCAGTTGTTTAAATGGACTTTAGTTACTCAAAGTATTTTAAAATCAAATAACTGTCAACAAGGTTTTTTGAACAGCTTACCTAAAATACCATATGCAGTGAGACTATATTTTGAGATAATCTTTTTAGTTTCCTCATGAATAAGATCACATTATAAATCTAGTGAAAAATACTGCACTCCCATAAATTTTACTAACAGAGCAAATAGAAAAAAAAATTACCTATCATTTTCCTAAACACTCAGCTACTAACTTTTGAACTTTCCTATACAGTGAAGGAAAAAATATGAAAAGTGTAAAATATTGAAAATTGTATTTAAATATCCAAATTGTCCTGGCCATACTTTAATGGCATCATTATGGATGATAATTTTTGATCAAGAAAACTATTGACATTTGAATTATCCATAATCAGTGATTTGGTAGTTTAAACTGGGCTAGTATTTGGCTCTCACCAGCATGATAAAATCATGTTGGTGCATAATCTCTTCAACCAGGAGTACCTATTCAGGCAGCTTAACTAAATACCCTTTCTTATTTATGCAGACTTTGTAAGAAGGTTAAGCTACCTTTCTTTGTCCAAGGCCACTTATCATGTAGAAACAGAATTCAAATGCTTTGATACACTAAGTCAGGATTAGTCTTTCCAATGTTTATATATGAAGATAGACGTGATCACTTATTCTATGATAAAGGGGTGACAAAATAAAGCTCCCTTTGCTAAAGCAAACTGCAGAGTCTTTCTGAGTTGAAGGTGTGCTGAAATTGTACTGAAAAGAAAACAGTAGCTTTCATGTGTCTTAAGGTAAAATAATAACAGCAATAATAGTTTAGAAATTAAATGATTTATATTACCTAAATTAACGGATGTTAACAAATTTACTGTTCTTTATAATATATATATTATATAAGTTCATATATTTTGAATATAGTTGGTATGGTAAATTTTAAACAAAAAACCATCTGTGATGTGTTTCATTTAAGATCAAATCCACATACTTCTATAGAACTGTACAACTCAATCCAACTTAGGGTAATATGTGAGTATAGGAGTACAAGACCAACATAAATTCCTTTTATTATAATGAGGGGTTGAATAAAAAGGCTGATTTGTAAAGAGTTCGACAGATATATTTTTAAACCCCATGCAGCCTCTCTTGTCCTATTTTATTTTATTTTTTTAAATTTTTTTTTATTTTTACAATTACAAAGATGTACAATTAAAAAGTTCATATTTGGGTTTTGGTCATACAGTGTTCCAGCACCCATCCCGCCACCAGTGCCCATCTCCCACCACCAATGTCCCCTGTTCCCTTCCCCCTCCCCCAGCACTCCCTCCATGGCAGGTTCTTTATTTCTTTCCATTTCTCTCTCTTTCTCTTTTCCTTCCCCTCCAGACTATGGATTACAGAACATACATTAAAGGGTTGTCATGTGTATCTTTTGCCTCTATTTAATGTTCAGTTCTAGGTTGGCATTAGTACCCTGGACAATTGTTAGCACACTGTTCCATTTTCTGTCTTACCTAGCCTCTGACTCCCACATGTTTGTGATAATTTCCACCTATGACAAGACCTCCTGATATATGTTTTACTTGACCTTGGATATTGGAATCATAATATATACATATATATTTATGTTATGCAGATAAATGCAGTCATTCTGTATCTGTCTCTCTCCTTCTGGCTAATTTCGCTCAACATAATCTTCTCCATGTCCATCCATTTATAGGCAAATTTTATAACTTCATTTTTCCTAACAGCTTCATAGTACTCCATTGTGTAGATGTACCAAAGCTTCTTTATCCAGTCATCGATTTTCGGGCACTCTAGTTGCTTCCAGATTCTGGCTATTGTGAATAATGCTGCTATGAACATAAAAGTAGGGATGGTGTTTCCGCTGCGTATTTTTGGTTTCCCAGAGTAGATTCCCAGGAGTGGTATGGCTGGGTCAAATGGGAGTTAACTTTCTAGTCTTTGGAGGAATGTCCATATTGTTTTCCAAAAAGGCTGTACCAGCCGGCATTCCCACCAACAATGGATGAGTGTCCCCTTTTCCCCACATCCACGCCAGCACTTGTTGTTCTTGCTGTTTTGAATATGTGCCAGTCTCTGTGGTGTAAAGTGGTATCTCATTGTTGTTTTGATTTGCATCTCTCTGATGATGAGCATTTTTCTTCTTTTTTTTTTGGCCATTCAAATTTCTTCCTTGCTGAAGTTTCTGTTCATTTCTTCTCCCCATTTTTTTGATGGGGTTGTTTGTTTTCTTCTTGTAAAGTTCTACCATTGCCTGATATATCCTGGATATTAACCCCTTATCAGATGGGTATTGGGTGAATATTCTTTCCCATTCTGTGGACTGCTTTTGTAGCTTAGTCACTGTTTCTTTTGAGGTGCAGAAGCTTTTAGTTTCATGTAGTCCCATATGTTTATCTTTTCCTCTTTTTATTCAATATTCTCACCTCTTTTTTCAATATTCTCACCTCTTTTATTCAATATAGTACTGGAAGTACTTGCCATAGCAATCAGAGAGGAAAAGGACATCAAGGGCATCCACATAGGCAAGGAAGAAGTCAAGCTATCATTATTTGCAGATGACATGATATTATACCTAGAGAACCCTAAACTCTCTGCCAAAAAACTCCTAGAAACAATAGACGCATATAGTAGAGTGGCAGGATACAAAATCAACACCCAAAAGTCGGTGGTTTTCCTATATACAAATAACGAAAGAGAAGAAAGGGATATTAAGGAACAATTCCATTCACAATTGTGCCACAGAAAATCAAATACCTAGGAATCAATATAACCAAGTATGTAAAGGACCTGTACAAAGAAAACTACAAAACATTGCTCCAAGAGATAAAAGAGGACACAAGGAAATGGAAACATATTCCCTGCTCATGGATGGGGAGAATCAACATTGTCAAAATGGTAATACTCCCTAGAGCTCTGTACAGATTCAATGCAGTCCCTATAAGGATACCCATGACATTCTTCAAAGAAGTTGACCAAACACTCCTGAAATTTGTGTGGAACAATAAGCCCCCCAAGGATAGCTAAAGCAATCCTCGGGAAAAAGAAGATGGGAGGCATCACCTTTCCCAACTTCAAACTGTACTACAAGGCAGTAGTAATTAAAACAGCATTGTATTGGAATAAAAACAGACCTGTGGACCTATGGAATAGAATTGAGTATTCTGACACCAACCAACCTCAAACACATGATCATTTAATCTTTGATAAAGGTGCAATGATTCTAAAATGGAGTAAGGAAAGCCTCTTCAACAAGTGGTGCTGGGAAAACTGGGCAGCAACATGTAAAAAAATGAATCTGGACCTGTGTCTAACACCATGCACAAAAAATCAGATCAAAATGGATTAAAGATCTCAATATCAGACTTGAATCCATAAAAGTACATTGAAGAAAATATAGGAAAAACCCTCCACGACATTGAAGCTAAAGGCATCTTCAAAGGTGAAACACCACAGAAAATTTTATTCAATGAAAATACAAGCAAAAATCATTACATAAAATATATCACCCCAGGGGTAGAATAGAGTACAGTGGGTAAGGTGCTTGTCTAGCGTGCAGCTGACTAGAGTTCTATGTCTGATACCCATATGATCCCAAACTAGCCAGTAGTGAACTCTCATTGTAGATTCATAAATAAGCTCTGAGCACTGCAGTAAAAAAATAAATAAATGAATAATTCAGGCTATATTTCAAAATAAGCATATGATTTAAATCACTATTGTTTTAATGACTTGATGAATAATGTTAATTCATTCATGACATGTATACTTTGATAAAAAACACTTTAAATTTAATATGTTATACATTCACTACTTAATATTTATAAATCTATGTAAATAGTCAAAGGACAGTTTTAGGCTGTTATTACAGAAAGAACACAAACATAAAAATGGGCTCATAAGTTCCACCCATAAAGTAATGGATTTAATGGGTTGAAATTATGAAATATACAGGTATATATGTATATATAAGGTCATTAATATGCATTTATAAGGTATGCATTACTTTATATATAAGGTATACCTTACTTATATATATTTAAGATAATGGTGTTTTCCATTTTCATATATATATACTTATATATTTCATATGATGATATTTTCCTTTGAATATAAAGATTTTAGCTACTTCCAAATATTTTCATCCAAAGCATTTTCTTGTCAAATGCCAAAGAAGTAAGGCATGCAATTAGATAAGAACATTTACTAGACATAAATAATGAATCCTACATTAGACACTTCTGCAAATTATTTAAGCTTAAATTGGAAAATATGCCTTTATTATGCAAATATTTGAATTATTTCATCCTCTCTATTAGAAGCTCAGCTCAAATGGGTTCTTGACAGTTTCATGAAATTTTATTCTTATAGAAAAGCATTACTTTTGCTATATTCCCTTAATTTATTGATAAAGGTTTCCACTCATGGGTCATATTTGTGGTATGTGGAAGTGCTTTGAGAGAAAGAGGTTCTCATTCTCCCCCAGTCATCTATGAGAAAGCTCATGAGTGCTTTGTTTCTGCTTTCTGCTAGACAGCAGTCTCAAAAGCAGCTGACTTGAGCCAGATTTTTCAAGTGAATTAATCTACTGGTCACTTCATTTTCCAATGTTTTCAAAGGCAAGAGGCTAAACACATTGATAATGAAAGATATTCTTCTCAACTTACGTTGTGCTTCTCAGCAGTGAGATTTCTTGATTCTCGGAAGATGGCATCAGATATGGCCAGTTTTTTGATACAAATAGCGTGTAATAATGACCAGTCATTCCACTTATAGAAGCTTACCATAATTTATGCCCTTATAAGAGTGTATTTCTGCTTATTTCTGGCTAATGGGATATGTGCTAATAGTGGTAAATTTAATAGACTCAAGCTGCATTTTAATAGTCTACTTGAAGTATTACTGATATCACAAGTTAAGCATATTTCAACTAAATATCCTCAGAATTCTGATACATGGACATTACTATGATACTCTTGTGAATCAAAAATACATCCAATCATTACTCTGCCTCTGAAACATAATTTTAAGTTATGGTCCTTCCTATTCAGTCCCAGGAAACACTTCATCTGCTGCTTCCTATACATTTTAAAACAGTTTGTTATTTAAGAATGTGAAATAAATATGATCCCTATAGCATCTTGATTAAAAATAGAAAATCTGAAAATGTTTTAATCCAAAATAATATTAAATGTTACAGCACAGAGAGAGCTAAATATTGTTTAAAGTTCTAATAAGCTTATTGTTTTGCATTTTATTATTTTTCTGAATTCTGATTAAACTGGCCGACTTTTTTATCACTAAAAAAGTCACTAAAAGTCACTTTTATCACTAAAAGCCTAAAATATAGACCTGAGTATATCTTAAGTCATTTTTGTTCCATATAAAATGAGTTATATATTTAATCTAAGTATGTGTTTACTGGGGAAATTTTCTGTCATTAAAATTAATCTGTTCTACCTAAGGAGCATCACTATTTATCAGTTATCCATTTTCACATGGTTTTAGAGTATAATTTACATCCATCTGAAATAAGAGGACAGAGCACTGACGACTCAGCAAGGGGGCCTAGATAAACGATAAGAGACAGAGACGCTAAAGTATAGTAGTTGTCATAAGCTTCTCGATCTCTTCAGTCAAGTGGGTTTACTCTCAGAAGTTAAATGTAAGCAAAGTATTTTAGACTTTTAGTATATATATATATATTGCCTAGATAAAGGCTTGTATATTGATTAACTATTTCTATATTAATGTAGATGTGTTTATATACCTTCAATGAATAAGTGATACACATTTAATTTTGGTGTTGTGTATATCTGGTACCATCTTTATGATGGGTGATCAGAATGTCACAGCAATTTACTACATTCTGCTAAGGACTTTTGCTTCTATCACAAACAAAAATCTGGCATTTCTCCAAAACCCTATTAGCCTATGCTGTGATTCTCCACAGAGAGCTTTCCAGAGAATCCATTCGACATTCATCACTGCCACCAATTCTTCTAATATCATTTGGTGTGCTGGATCATAAAGCAAGACAGCTTGTTCCACAGCTTGAGTCTGATACTAAGACGTTTTTGTCACACAAGCCTTCAGAACTGGCAGCCTTAGGAGTAATCTGATAAATGGGTTAAGAGAATGTCCAAATTTACACATAAAGTCTTGCTTTCATCACGTGTTGATTGGTATAAAACAAATCTCCATCATTTCTACACATCACTCTACATCTCTTATATCCTACCATACCCAAAGAATAGCAAAATTTTTATATTGTGTCTATTATATTGGATATTTTTATGAAATTTATATCCTAATGCTTTTACTCCTATGCATGACATTTTTTTTCCAGCATCGACTCTATTTTTATTGGAATTTTTCAACAGTTAGAATATATCTGTATTTCTTGTGACTTCAGAGTTTCCTCTAAAATGTAATTTAGTATTTGGAATATTCATCTATTCAGCTTTATGGGTTTGCATTTCTACAGGAAGTGCATAGAAACAACAATCTTATGTTTAACTTGCTCTTCAAGCCCATCTTCTCTCTTGAACGTCTGGCTTGTCTTAGTATTTCTTTGCTTGCACATTTCCAGTGCAGAGAACCTGGTATTCTCTCTTGAACTGGTACTTCTACGTTCCTTCCCCTTGCATATTTCTAAATAAGTTCCAATAAAAACCTTCTTGCCTTGCCAAAATCCTTAATTTTGGATTCAAGTCTTGTACTGCATTTTATCTCTATGAGCATGTATTTGTTTTGAGATTATGGTTGAGAAAATCCAGATTCTGAACCTTTGGGAGTAACTCTCAGATCTTAATGTGTACAGCTGTAAGTTTGGTGGTATTCAGTACTGAAATCAGAATATGCATATGAAAATTCTAAATTAAAGCGTTGTTCAAAAATGTAACTCCTGGTATAATTCATAAATCATTGTCTATATTAGAGAAATCTATTTGCATTTTAAAGAGAAAACATAGTCAAAATTTTGTCTGTCAATCACTGAATTGTATTCAGAGGCACATAGGCTGAGCCACTAGTAAAGAAAAGGTGGGAAGGTACTCAAAGCCTTTATATTAAATATTTAATATGTCTTTTATCTTCAAAGCAGCACTTTCATTATTGCAAATTTTACAAGAACATGAAATTAAATTAAGGATGGCTGCATTAACTATGGCAATGTAACTAATTACCATACACTTCATGAGCTGGAATATCAATTTATTAGCTCACAGTTTTTAGCACAAGACCCTGACACGGAGTGGCTGGTTTCTGAGCGCAAAGTATCATATGATTGAAATGAAAGCCAACTTCTTACTGGAGAAAATGGAGGGTCTGCTCTCTAGCTCATTTAAGTTGTTGGAAGAATTCAGTTCCCGTGGCAGGATTAAAGTTCTGCCTTGCTGGCTGTCAGTCCTAGATACCTCTCACATTCATTGTCATGTGACTTGGAATTCAAAACACAACAGCGTGCCAAAGTCTCCCTGCAGTTTCAATTTCTGTCTTTAAAGAACTCAAATAATTAGGTAAGTTGCAACCAATTAGTCTTTTTCTAACTTCAACATTGTCATAAAATATAGTCCAATCTCAAGGGGAAAAGAAATCACGGCGTTCATATACCCAAGAATTATGCCAAGTGTTTGGAGTCAGGGATACTTTCAGGAAGGATCATCATTACTTTGACAATGATGTTTATAAGATTGCTCATTCATTATGGACAGATCCAATTAAATTTATTGTGTAATTGCCCATATATATTAACTTGAAAATTCAGTTTTATATTTACTTTTGTTCTCTAGTTAATAATGTCATTTATGGTTGTTTGATGCGATAACTTCACAATTCTTTGTTAGCAAAATATGCTATTTTGGGTTTAATTTCCATATGCACGGCATATTTTATTAGTCTTTCAGTTGCACAAAGATAATCTAAACTTTGTTAGTTAACTGATCAATTGAGTTCCACCCAATATTAAAGCTGCTCTCAAGCTCTACTCATTAGAGTGCCACCCTGTAGAGAAGCCTGTTTCAAGCCCAGGTATGCTTAAACCAGAGACACGGATACTCGCAGAAGAGCTGCTCCTGGCTCTCCCCGTTGTGCACAGTAGCTTTCTGGCCACACGCTTCAGCAGTAAATGAATGAACTAAGAGCTTACCTACTACTGAGAGTATCCTACCCACAAGGTAGTGCCTGGCAAGCTACTCATGTCATATTCAATATGCCAAGAACAGTAAAGATGATGGACCTCATTCCCATGACGTTAAAGAATGGTTTGAGGCTCTTTGTGTTCCTTTAGCGAGCAGATGTCCTAGGGCCACACTAGCACACAGCAGTAACAAATGGAGACATTAATGGTGCCCCCTTGAGCAAATCAATGAACAACAGGAAGAGTGGTGATACAAGACAATCTCCTTGGAAATTTTTTTCAATAGTATTTTATAACATTTTACCTTAAAACACCTATATTATATATATTTTTCACTTCATTTTTATTTTACTATGGCATAAAATTTGATGAAAAATATTATTGTGAAAATATTTTATTTTATATATTTATTTATTTTTGCTTTTTAGGGGTTACAGTGAGCTATGCTCAGGGGTTGCTCCTGGCTCTTTGCTCAGGAATTACTCCTGGTGGTGCTCGGGTAGCCACATGGGATGCCAGGGATCAAACAAGGTCGGTCGTATGCAAGGCAAATGCCCTACCTACTGTGCTATTGCTCCAATCTCTGAAAGCATTTTAAATTTCTCTGTTGTAAAGTTAAGAATTGTAGTTAATGTGTTATATAGTAGTTCAGAGCTTAGTTTTACTGAGAAACTGCTTATTTTACAGATACTAGCCTGTACCTATAATCCTTCTAATATTCTGTTTTAACAATATCTATTGGTGGTTATATATTATTTTAAAGTCTTGCTACTTGATAGGTTTAAAGTGATAGTTCATTTTAGTTTATATTAGTATATTTCTGGTAGGTAATCATGTCAAATATATTTTCTATGCATACATTTTATTAAACTGTTTTCCATGTCTAAGTCCAATTTCTAGTTTAAGAGTTTTGACTATTGAATTTTGTTAGTTATTTATATGTACTCAATTATAGTTGCTTGTCAGGTATATATGTTCTAAATATTTTCGGCATCTAGTTTATTTTTAAATATCAAGAAGTTTTCCAGAGAGCTGTTTTTAATATTGAAGAAATTCAAAGTAAAGATATTTTCCTATTAAATATAACATTTTGGCATTTATTCTCAGATATTTTTGACTGTTTTAGATTTTGAAAATTATCTTTATGTTCTTTCATTATTTTTTGTAGTTCTACATTTTATGGTTAATTATATATTAGTTGATTTTAGTAGAAATTACTTGTTTATAAAAATTTTAGTCACGAATTTATTATTTTCTCTCTTGAAAAGCATTATAAAAACGATTTAAAATAGCATTCTAATTATTTCTTTAGTCTCTGTGCCCATTATTTTGCCTGTTTCTTTCTTTTTTTTTTACTTGAATAATTGCACTAGTGTAACTTCTATTACTGTGTGGAGTGACAGTGATGAGAATTGATATTATAGCTTTGTTCCTTTATTTGAGCAAAAAAATGAATCTTCCACTGTTAAATGTGGCACAAAGTGGCATTTTTCTTTTTCCTTGGCTTTCAATAGCTTAATTATGATGAATCTTGATATGACTATCTTCAGGTTCACCTCTACTGCAGTCCTCTCAGTTTTGTGGATGTTTAGATTAGTGACGTTTAATGAATTTAGTACCTTTAAATTTATTTTCCTTCAAATAATCTCCAGCTTAATTCTTCTTATCCTCTTATATCTTATGAAGTTCTGATAATACAAATGTCATATGGTTGATAGTATTTCATAGGCTCCTTGAGTTTTGTTTCATTCTTTTCACTCAATTTCCTTTCTGTAGAGATAAGGTGAAAGGCATTGATCTATCTTCAAGTTTATTATTTCGATCTGTCATTTTTACTTTACTACTGAGCACATTCAATGAATTGTTACATTTCTCACTTTATATTTCAGTTCTGGAATTTTCCTATTTGTTCTTTTTTTATAACCAATTCATTTTATGAGTTAATATGCTTATCTGTTCAAGATGACTTTAGTTGATTCTTTAGTCATTTTGCAATGACTATTTTAAAATAACACCAAACCATATCATTTAACTGTGGTTCATGTGAAGGATGGTGTAAGTTGATCCCCCTTCCTATTCAAGTGCTAATTTCCCTTCATTTAAAAATTAAAATAATGGCAATCTTGGATTCTATCTTGGTATTTTATTTTAATATGTGTGAGGAGAGTCTGTGTCTATTTAATGCTAATAATTCCTGTGTCCTCCCACTGATGGCTTGTGTGAGGCTCCAAGGAGACAGACCATCGTGTTCTCCACATCTTACTCTGCCACCCAGAGACCCCCTGGAAAGTTAGCACTGATAAAGTCTGTGTTGAGCCCTTGCACAGAGCCCTGTCAGACCCACAAGTTAGCCCTAAAGTTGATCCCACCTCCTAAGATCTGGGAGCAAGTGGCTCAGGCAGTGAGGATTTGCTCTTTGCAGGAAAGGAAAAGACAATACTAGATCTGTCTTACCCGGGGTTTTAGTTTCTTCGCCTTCCTAGCAGTAAAGAATTTCCAAGAGTAGAGAGAAGAATGGTGAGGTAAAAAACAGATTTTATCCAGAGGTTTTATGAAACTATGCAATAGTTAAGTTAGACAATAGTTGTGTATTTTTTAGGAAAGGGGAAGGAGGAGAAGAGAGAGTCACCCACTCAAGATAGAGCCTGATAGCTTCAAAGGGTGGCAGAGGCCACATTCTTTCTTGAATGTGTTGTGTCATATTTTGATTGAGTTTATAATTCTTGTACCCTTTTGTCGACTGCAAATACGACTCATGGAAACTTTAGAGCAATCTACTAGTTTCTCTGTAAAACAAATTAAATCTGAGCAGCATGAAGGAATTTTCTCATCCTTGGCTTTGCAATTATCTGGGGCACAGGGTATGTGGGAATCTCTATAGGTCCTTGTTGCAGGACTCCTAAGGGCCGCTGCATCTGCTCTGGATTGCCTCCCGCTAAATCACTCCGTAGACAAGGGGTAGTCTAAATGTGGCAGTTTATCCGACCATGTATGCTGCCTTAGCTGGTATAAATATTCTCCCATGCTATCACAATCATCGTGGGACTAGCTAGATCTTACCAGCATATTAGCCTGGCCAACGTAAGGACACCTAAGTAATTAGACCAGAGAGAAATGCTGTTTGCTTCCAAACAAACAAGCATGGCTCCCTGATAAAATATAAAACTACAATGAAGTAGAGGAGACTTGTGAAGGCTTGGAGAAATATTTAACTGGCATTGGTGTTGATCTTTGGTACAGTGACATGCCATCTCAGAAACCCCCTTCTCTACATTTCCAAAACATTAGCACAGTAAAGGCCCTAGGTGAGATGCAGGGAGGGACTACCTAAGGGCATTGGACCCCTCCCTGCTTTCCATAACAATGGGAGGAAGGTCTGAGTTGCGGGGTATAAACTAGCCGCAGAGGTTTTATGAAACTCTCCCGGGCTTCTTCTTCCGGTGGAATCTCACCTTGTGAGCATTTTTTTCCCTTAGAAGCTTTACACGTGGTGGTCGCCATCTTGGCCTACACGTGGCTGGGGTTCTAGCCTGGAATCCTAAGCATCGGGTTTTTCCTTTTGCTGATTTGTATGCCTGAACCTGTGATAAAAAAAGCCTTTTAAAACCTCATCGGTTTCCTGAGTGTCCATCCATTCCTCGCCGGCTTCGGAGGTAGAAGGGAACTTCGCTTCCCGGCACTGTTGGGACCCCGCGGGGCGCGCCCGACAGGTCCTCATAAGTCTGAAGATCTTGTGTCTTAGGTCAAAGCTCACAAATGAGCTCTATGGAGTATAGTCCTTATTGTGGTTTTGTTCCATTTCAGCCCTTTCAGTTCAATACCTTTGGATGGGTTGCAGGGCGGTTTTTATACATGTGGATTTTATTTGTGACAGCACCTCTACTGGTACACAGCTTGTAGACTATATCACTGTTGCATTTGATCCTTGTTGAAAAATAAGTCTCAGAATCTCAGGATTCAAGATTTGATACACACAAACACACACAACACACACATACATACAAAACCCACACACAACACACACACACACACACACACACTCTTAGGGCAGGGGTCAAGACCTAATTTCCCAGAATACCGTTTTAACTTTAGGGATGCCCAATTAAAAAAGACAAATTTCTAGCTGCCTATTTTCTAGATGTGGGCATATGATTACATTTTGATCAGTGGTTTAAACAAATATTATGTGAAAGTTTTAAAAAAACTTAAGAGAGACACACACATATACATTATATCTTTTAAAAGTATTTCATTTGGTGGTTCTTGAGAGAGTGAATCTAACATATTAATCTATAAGGATCAAGACAGGCAGATGGAAAGACCTGAGATAACAGAAATATCTCCATAGCCCTAAAGTACTTACCTAGAAATTCACTTGTGACATATAAAGTCTTACAGCTACAATCCATTACCCTTAATAATAGTAATAGGGGATGGAGTGCTGCAACACTGTTTGTACCAACACCAAAATATGAACTTTTTTAATTGTATATCTTTGTAATTTAAAAAATAAAAAAAAAAAAAAAAAAAAAAAAAAAAAAAAAAAATAAAGTTGGTTTTGAGTCCATGAAAAAAAAATAATAGTAATAAAAACTTAACTTCATTGATAAATCCTTTCTTTTTATAAAACTAGGATCTTACTAAAACCAAAGCATAAACAGACTTTATAATATTTAACTGTGGACATTAAAAACAGAATGGATGCTACTAAAGACTACGTTTCTCTGGTCTCCAACAGACATTGGATATTGGGACAGGAGAACCATACACTATTTTCTCTAAAAGTGTATTTTAAATTTTCTTTTAAAGTCCCTTCAACTATAAATACTGTTACTTCTACATACAGCAAGTTTTACATTTTATTTATCTATTATACATTCATTAAGCACATACCATGTTTAAGGTATTTGGTAGATTAAATTCAGAATAATAAAACCTGCTATCCACAAGGAATATGCAATTTTAGTAGAAGTTTTGTATATTTTATGTCTATAATGATTTTAAGCTTTAGGATCAAGAGGGTACTACTCACATATGAGGAAGTATATTACAGAGAGAAAAAGAAGAGGAGGGTCATGCTACCTGGTTCTAAATGATTATCCTACATAAGCTAGATGTATGATCCTCAGAAAGTTATTTGATTTATTTATGCTTCAGTTTCTTATCATTAAAATGGAAATAAGCCATCTGACTAAATTAATGGAAGGGATTACCTAGAATAAAGGTTTTGGAGAATGTTTTATTGCATTGTGATGAGATAGAAAATATTTCTGTCAGGAATGAAAAATCAGAAAGATACTAAGAAAAAGATATTTTTATTATGTTTTAAGTAACATTATAAGAAAATATAGCATAAGGTGGGATTGAAATGAGATTTTATCTCAATATTATGAGAAAAAATAGCTTTGTCTTTAAATTTTGCAATTACATATATGCAAATAACTATGCTCACATGTATATATTTTATGCAGTATTATATTTGTGAACAAAAGTGTAATATAAAAAACAAAATAATTCATAAAGCATGATAGGAAAAATAAAAACCAAGAAAGAAAAAACAAGTAGGACTAGTTAGAGGAACACATATTTTCAAAGATTCCTAAAGCTGCCAAATGTAATAACATGGAATAACGATTCCATTAGTTTCATAGAAGTACAGGTTACTTTGGGTTAACAAAGTGAAAAAACAATTGGTATACAATTTCCAAAGGGATTCCTTTAATCGTGCTCTATATTTTGGGCAACTTATCATCATCATTCCCTCGCAACCCCAACCCACACCATTATATATGTATACACACACACATATATATATATTTATATGTATATACACATATATGTATATACACATATGTATCACTCGTCACTTGTCTTTCTGTTTTTCATCATTTTTTCTTGAGTGGGCACCAGTAACATCTCCATACATCCTGTCACATGCTAATGTAGCCAAGGGCATCTTCTCACTCCAGGAACAGGAAGAGCCTCAAACCATTCCCTTCAGGTCATGGGAATGAGGTCTATAATTGATACTGGGTTTTGGCATTTCAAATATGACACGGGTAGCTTGCCAGGCTCTGCCGAAGTCTGTACATAGGCACATATATATGTATATACATACGTATATACATATATATGTGGATAGCTATCACTATATCACTTGTCATTCCATTGTTAATCGATTTGCTCAAGGGGGCACCAGTAACATCTCTATATATCCTGTCACTTGAGTTTGAAAATATTTCTGTCAGAAATGAAAAATCAGAATGATACTAATCAAAATATATTTTATTATGTTTTAAATAACATTATTAGAAAACATAACATAACGTGGGATGTAACACTGGTCCTTTCACATGCTAGTGTAGCCCAAGGGCATCTGCTCATTCTAGGAACATAAAGAGCCTCAAACCATTCCATGAAGTCATGGGAATAAGGTCTATAATTCATCAATAATGCACGAGATGAGAGATGACTACAAGAATATCCCACCTCCATGGCAGAGCCTGTCAAGCTTCCGTGTTGTTTTTGATATGCCAAATACCAGTAACAATTATAGACCTCATTCCCATATATATGTATATAGCATATATATGCATATATGTGTGAATATATATATTAACACACATATATATGCATATATATATTTATATATAAAGCAAAAGAATATGTCCTGGAGAGAATCAAGCATTTGATTTGCTTTGCTTCCTGTCAATTATGATTAAACATTATCAAATTAAACTGTCAGGCCACTTTTAAAGAGCTTTGAAATAAAGGTGCAAGAATGCTGCTGTTGTGTTGGGTCAGCATGTATCTAGACAAGAAGATATTATTGGATTTTCTTTCAACTCACTCTATATCACTATATAACATGAAAATGTTTGTATTGGTGACTATACTCTGGATTCTCTTAATTCACACTATAAAATTTCCAGATCTTTTTATTCTGCCTAATTGAGAGACTTTCTCACTTTGTATCCTAAACCCCTTTTTGGTATTCTACCTATCTAATGAAATTTCATACTAATTCCTTTTCTTCTATCATTCATTTTTAGACATATTTTCTGATTAATAAACATGGCACATTTCTTTCAATCACATAGATAGAAAATTTCTTCCCTCTGCCTGAGCAAAGTTTCCCACAGAGATTAGAATAATTGCTTGCCTTCATCTAATTTCCACTCAAAATCAGAATTTCCTAGTCTGAATTTACTGCATGTCGTCAAATTAATTTTATTTTATCATTTGTGTATGACAAAAAATATTTTGGCTTTTTCATTGAAGGGATTCACTTATTTTATTTGTCTATCCCACTGACTGAGACACTTTCTGAGAGGTAAGAACATGTCCTGTCATAGCCATTTGCCCAACCGATTACCTTGAATAACTCCTAATGCATTTTTTACATGGAAAATGAATAAATCCAAGAAAAATGCTGCTGGATAAAGAGCTATATTTGAGAACATGTAAAATTTGAAATGAAATGTTGGTATAAAACTAGAGTGGACGGATGAGTTTACATACGAGGCCTTTGTAAGCAAGAGGCATTCCTGGGACCCCACTCCTCACTGACACTTGTGAGTCTGTCCCTCTAGAAAAACAGTCCTGCTTCTCCTTTGCTAGTTACCGATTATCACTAGTTAACATTATCCATAGTACCACGACATATGCTCTCCTCTGCCT
>JAJIBD010034369.1:0-19773 GCA_021461705.1 Cryptotis parvus | reverse complement strand
CTTTTATGCAGTCTCCAGACTGTTTGCTATATAGACTTAGCGAGGGGAAGAGTCCACTGCTTTCTTTGACTTTTCCTTTCCACTCCAGCCGAAAGCACCTCTTGCAGTTCCTAACACTTTGATATGGTCATTCTCACCGTTGTCCATCTCACCTATGGATTTGTTGTATGGATTTGCTTTTCCTTCATAATGAGTTATGATAAAGCCACTTGTTTCAGAGATGATGATTGACCATATACATGTCTTTTGAATAAGTATTTATTCAACTCTCTACCCATTTTAATGGTGTTTGCTTTCCAAGGTTCAGCTTTCATTAATCTTATTACTTGATATTGACAGATATATAGTTGGCAAGGGTTTTCTCCCATTCAGTTCAGACATTGAAGAAAAAATGTCTTGAACCTGTAAGGGAAATAATGTGTAAATCACTGATCTCATTTTTTCAGAATAAGTCTTGAAATTGCCTCAACACACTGTTTGTCCTTTTTTAAAATGAAGCGCAGCCTCAGAGCATTAGAACAAAGCAGACAAAAACAGGCTCTAATATTAGAAGCCTTTGCAGTTGTCAAAGAGAATAAAAAACCAATTCCTGATGCAGTGTCTAAGTGGCAGGAGCCACCTTTTGTTCATTGCATTACCAGGGGACACCTAATGAATGACAATTTTTTGCAATACTGAATCATGCTTGTTACTTCTCAAAATAAAAGATGACTTCTCAATGTTCTTGGTTGCAACACTTCTCCCCTGCAGATGAGAGAATAAGGACAAGCAGCTGCACTATGATTCGCTTGATGATGTAGAGATGAGGGAACTGGTCATTAAAGGGAAGAACACATCAAGGGTTTTACTGGGCTTCATAGGGCTTTCTGTGAGCTCAGAAAATAATAATGTGTTATTACTACAATTATTCTCCCATTTGATTTTTAAGCCTTGGAGGAAGTTATTACTCCTCTCCTTTGCTCAAAACAATACTTTTCAAGTTGGCACAACATTCCAAATAGATTATTTTTAAATCTTTTTTTGTAGGAACCTATAGAATATTAAATGTTAATAAGATGATTTGCATTACTTTAGACTCTACCCCTAAAGGCTAGTAATTAGCACCCATTTTAAATGACCAAAACATTTCATGAATATTGAGGAAACTTGAACTATACTCATGAACCAAAAAAACTATGTTCTTGATATATTTTCTTTAAAGGGGAAAGTAATTAACACAGTAATTGTTTAATACACCATCTCTTAGTGTTCCTACAAATATTTATGAACTGTTAATCTTTTTATGAAGTTCTAAAGCTTGTACTTAGAAATGTATGTTACGAGACTCAGGATGTTCTACAGTCTAAGGTGCTGTGTAGTATTCTCCAGAGTGCATGTTAGGGCCGGAATGATAGCACAGTGGATAGGGCGTTTGCCTTGCACTTGGCTGACCCAGGTTCTATCCCTAGCATCTATATGGTACTTTCGAGCACCCAGGAGTAATTCCTGAGTTCAGAGACAGAAGGAACTCCTGAGCATTGTTGGGTGTGACCCAAAAGAAAAAAAAACAGAAAATGCATGTTGTATTATCATGCATTCCTTCAATTGACTTTAGGTAAATTTTAATATTTAACTTGACTCTCATTTAGTTATAAAAATTAGATTGATAAAATTTTAAAATGTTCAGAATGGCAATCACTGATTATTAATTCTCATTTACAATCACCGGTGGAGATGAGAGAGCTGAATAGGGCAGATATAGTTATAAAAAGAGGTCATTACAGCAAAGTCTTTAAAATAGGTTGGGATTCAGAACGGAAATAAATACTATAGCCAGATCCTATCTAGTTGCAGTAAATGTGGATGAATGCTGTCTCTTAATTATTTCACACCAACAAGGGACATATTTTTATTCATTTTATAGGAAATAGCAATATATGAGTATCTGATTATATTAGTTTTTTAAAAATTTAGAAGTGGATACACTCTAAATGATTCTAATATATTGGGCCCTGAGCGATAGCACAGTAGGGCATTTGCCTTGCACGCAGTCAACCCGGGTTTGATTCCTGGCATCCCATGTGGCCCCCTGAGCATGTCTCAAGTGCCTCCTGAGTGCAGAGCCAGGAGTGTTCTGAGTTATCACCAGGTGTGCCCCAAAAAATGTACCAAAAATATTCAAACATAATCACGATCACGATCTTCCCGCTGATCATCTATTTGCTAGAGCTGGCAATTGTAATATATCTTCCTCCATATGTCCTGTCTCATGCCAGTAGAGCCAGGGCATTGGCTTGCTACAGAAACATAAAGAAGCCTTAAATCCATTATATTAGGCCACTGTGGAATGACCTAATATACTGAAAGCATTGAATTTAACATATCATACAACACAACAGAAGCTAACAGGTTTGTCGAGTGGGAGGCAAACTTTAACACCTCCAAATAAAGCATTTATTGATGAACCGCTGGCCGCTGCGCCGCTGAGCCGGGCTGTGCATAGTTTGTTCGCTGGGTGGAGTTCTGACGAAGAGCAGCAGTCCATAGAAGTGGGAAAAGCCGGCGTGGCGCCGCGTGGAGTGGAGGAGGTGGTCTGTCTTGCTGTGAGGCTCTGTCAGGTGTAGGCGGCCAAGCAGAACCCTACAAGCCTCCCTGACTGCTTTCTATGAACGCTTTCTGCACAGGGGAGCAAGGAACAGTTTCTGCCCCATGTGTGAGAGTCTCTGGTTTAATATAAGCCAACAGTCTTAAATAAAAACATCCCTGTCACTATCTTCCCGTTTCATCATCACATGCGAGCTGGCAATTGCAGACTTCCATATGTCCTGTTTCCCCATGCTAGTAGAAACCTGGGCATCCACACTGTTGCTCCAGAACATAAAGAGCCTCAAACAGATAGGTCACGTGAATGAATATTATAACAGCACAGTATTTGCATATCACTACACGAGTAACTGCCAGTGCTGCCTGTGGCAGCACTGTTGTAGTCACCTTCAAACAAAGCACATCTGCTGACGAATCCAGTACTGCCAGCAGCTCAGCTTTGCCAGGTATGTCTGCTGGGTGGAGTTGTAACGAGAGGGAAGTCCGATGTGGAAAATTGGGGCCCTATGGAGCAAAGAGTGGTGGTTTGACTGGCCGTGAGGCTCTAAGCTATGGCAGGCCAGGGCTAGGAACCCGCCATGCCTCCTGAGCCCTACTTAAGCACAGGAGAGCAAGTATATGCTCTGCCTCATGTCTAGAGTTCACACAACATACCGAACACGTAGAATTGACTGGAAGCGTCAATAGTTGAATCTTCATAATATGTTGGATTTTGTGATTTCTTTCAAAACTTAAGTATGTGTAATGGTTATACAAGCAAAAGCATATTACTTTTTTATTAAAAACAGTAGGGAGTAGATTTCATTTTCTGCTTCTTAGGAGAGGGCGACAAGAGATTCTCAGTGAATAAGTTATTGAGAATACATACCAAAATAACACAAACACACTATCATAGATATATTGATGATATTAACCATGTAAAATATTAAATAACTAATATAAATTTTAGCCAATTTATAGGAACGCGAACAACCGCCGTAATTTATATTTTATAAGTTACATCATCTTTTACATTTCTAATTTATGAAGAATCTTAGTGCTATAGTAATTTCTTTATAGTAATTTTTATGCTATAGCTAATTTTCATTGAGGCAATACTTAATACTGTCTCTTTTAAATATTTTCTCCATATTTTTTAAAGACATTATTGCTGTTACGAGTATTATTTCCTTATGATTGCTGAAAAAATTCTCCCAAATAAATTAAAGTTAATTTAGGACAGCACTTATTTGTTTAAAATATAATAAAGTATATTCCAAAAAAAAAAGAATAACATGTAGTAAGTATATAAATCCTTCCAGTTGTTTAAATGGACTTTAGTTACTTCAAAGTATTTTCAAAATCAAATAACTGTCAGCAAGGCTTTGAACAGCACCTAAAAATACCATATGCAGAGACTATATTTTGAGATAATCTTTTAGTTTCCTCATGAATAAGATCACATTATAAATCTAGTGAAAATACTGCACTCATAAATTTTACTTAACAGAGCAAATAGAAAAATTACCTATCATTTTCCTAAACACTCAGCTACTAACTTTTGAACTTTTCCTATACAGTGAAGGAAAAAATATGAAACGTGTAAAATATTGGAAAATTGTATCATCCAAATTGTCCTGGCCATACTTTAATGGCATCATTATGGATGATACTTTTGATCAAGAAAACTATTAACATTTGAATTATCCATAATCAGTGATTTGCAGTTTAAATCATTAGTATTTATCTCTACCAGCATGATAAAATCATGTTGGTATGCATAATCTCTTCAACCAGGAGTACTCTATTCGTAAGCAGCTTAACTAAATAATTCTTTCTTATTTATGCAGACTTGCAAGAAGTTGTTAAGCTACCTTTCTTGTCCAAGGCCACTTATCATGTAGAAACAGAATTCAAATGCTTTGATACACAAGTCAGTGGATTAGTCTTCAATGTTTATATATGAAGATAGATGCATCACTTAGTAAAGCTCCCTTTACAAAGCAAACTGCAGAGTCTTTTCAGAGTTGAAGGTGTGCTGAATTGTACTGAAAAGAAACAGTAGCTTTCTATGTGTCTCAAGGTAAAATAATAATTAATAATAATATTTAGGAAATTAAATGATATATATTACCTAAAAGAACGGATGTTAACAAATTTAATGTTCTTTATTATATATATTATATAAGTTCATATATTTTGAATATAGTTGGTATGGATAAATTTTAAACAAAACCATCTGTGATGTGTTTCTCTATTTAAGATCAACCACATACTTCTATATAGAATCAAATCATCCAACTTAGGGTAATATAGTGAGATAGGAGTACAAGACCAACATAAATTCCTTTTATTATATTGAGGTTGAACAAAAAGGCTGATTTAAAGAGTTCGAATAGATATTTTTTTGAAACCCCATGCAGCGCTTCCTTTCTTGTTCTATTTTATTTTATTTTTTTTAAATTTTTTATTTTTTACAATTACAAAGATATACAATTAAAAAGTTCATATTTGGGTTTTGGTCATACAGTGTTCCAGCACCCATCCCTCCACCAGTGCCCATCTCCCACCACCAATGTCCCCGTTCCTCCCTCCCCAGCCCTCCTCCATGGCAGGTTCTTTATTTCTTTCCATTTCTCTCTCTTTCTCTTTTCTTCCCCTCCAGACTATGGATTACAGAACATACATTAAAGGGCTGTCATGTGTATCTTTTTGCCTCTATTTAATGTTCAGTTCTAGGTTGGCATTAGTACCCTCGACAATTGTTAGCACACTGTTCCATTTTCTGTCTTACCTAGCCTCTGACTCCCACACGTTTGTGATAATTTCCCCCCACCTTTGACAAGACCTCTGATATGTTTCACTTGCTGGATATTGGTATCACAATATGTACATATATATTTATGTCATGCAGATAAATGCAGTCATTCTGTATCTGTCTCTCTCCTTCTGGCTAATTTCACCTCAACATAATCTTCTCCATGTCCATCCATTTATAGGCAAATTTTATAACTTCATTTTTCCTAACAGCTGCATAGTATTCCATTGTGTAGATGTACCAAAGCTTCTTTATCCAGTCATCGATTTTCGGGCACTCTGGTTGCTTCCCAGATTCTGGCTATTGTGAATAATGCTGCTATGAACATAAAAGTAGGGATGGTGTTTCCGCTAGGCGTATTTTTGGTTTCCCAGAGTAGATTCCCCAGGAGTGGTATGGTTGGGTCAAATGGGAGTTCAATTTCTAGTCTTTGGAGGAATGTCCATATTGTTTTCCAGAAAGGCTGTACCAGCCGGGATTCCCACCAACAATGGATGAGTGTCCCCTTTTCCCCACATCCACGCCAGCACTTGTTGTTCTTGCTCTTTGAATATGTGCCAGTCTCTGTGGTGTAAAGTGGTATCTCATTGTTGTTTTGATTTTGCATCTCTCTGATGATTAGTGATGATGAGCATTTTTTCATATGTTTTTTTTTGGCCATTCAATTTCTTCCTTGCTGAAGTTTCTGTTCATTTCTTCTCCCATTTTTGATGGGGTTGTTTGTTTTCTTCTTGTAAAGTTCTACTACAGTGCCTGATATATCCTGGATATAACCCTTATCAGATGGGTATTGGGTGAATATTCTTTCCCATTCTGTGGACTGTTTTTTTATCTTAGTCACTGTTTCTTTGGAGGTGCAGAAGCTTTTAGTTTCATGTAGTCCCATATGTTTATCTTTTTCCTAGTTCTTCGTTAATGTTTAGATGTTTCGCCTCCATTGGAGGTTGTCCTGTATTTAATCAATACTCGCACCTTTATCCAATATTCTCACCTCTATCAATATAGTACTGAAATTATAGACAGAGAGGAAAAAGACAAGGGCATCCAGATAGGCAAGGAAGAGGTCAAGCTTATCATTATTTGCAGATGACATGATATTATACCTAGAGAACCCTAAACTCTCTACCAAAAAACTCCTAGAAACAATAGACGCATATAGTAGAGTGGCAGGATACAAAATCAACACCCAAAAGTCGGTGGCTTCCTATATACAAATAACGAAGAGAAGAAAGGGATATTATGGAAACAATTCCATTCACACCATTGTGCCACAGAAAATCAAATACCTAGGAATCAACTAACCATGTAAAGGACCTGTACAAAGAAAAACTACAAGACACTGCTCCAAGAGATAAAAGAGGACACAAGGAAATGGAAACATATTCTCTGCTCAGGGATGGGGAGAATCAACATTGTCAAAATGGTAATACTCCCAGAGCTCTGTACAGATTCAATGCAGTCCCATAAGGATGGCCCATGACATTCTTCCAAAGAAATTGACCAAACCTCTCCTGAAATTTGTATGGAACAATAAACCCCCAAGGATAGCTAAAGTAATCTTCGGGAAAAAGAAGATGGGAGGCATCACCTTTCCAACTTCAAACTGTACTGGCAAGGCAGTAGTAATTAAAACAAGCATGGTATTGGAATAAAAACAGACCTGTGGACCTATGGAATAGAATTGAGTATCCTGACACCCACAACCTCAAACACATGATCATTTAATCTTTGATAAAGGTGCAACAAGTCTAAAATGGAGTAAGTGAAAGCCCCTTCCCAACAAGTGGTGCTGGGAAAACTGGGCAGCAACATGAAAAAATGAATTTGGACCTGTGTTAACACCATGCACAAAATCAGATCAAATGGATTAAAGATCTCAATATCAGACTTGAATCCGTGAAAAGCTTACATTTGAAGCAAAATATAGGAAAACCTCTACGATACATTGAAGCTAAAGGTATCTTTCAATGGTGAAACACTCACAGAAAATTTTATTCCTTAATGAAAAATACAAGCAAAAATCATTACATAAAATATAATACCCCAGGGCAGAATAGGTACGGTGGGTAAGGTGTTTGTAGCGCAGTAGCTGACTAGAGTTCTATGTCTGATACCCATATGATCCCAAACTAGCCAGTAAAGAACTCTCATTGTAGATTCATAAATAAGCTCTGAGCACTGCAGTAAAAAAAATAAATAAATAAATCAGCTATATTTCAAAAAATAAGCATATGATTTAAATCACTATTATTTTAATGACTTGATGAATAATAATTCATTCATGACACATGTATACTTTGATAAAAACACTTTAAATTTAATATGTTATACATTCACTACTTAATACTCATAAATCTATAAATAGTCAAAGGACAGTTTTAGGCTGTTATTACAGAAAGAACATTAAATATAAAAATGGGCTCATAAGTTCCGCCCCATAAAGTAATGGATTTAATGGTTGAAATTATGAAATATACAGTTATATGTGTGTATATATAAGGTCATTAATATGCATTTATAAGGTACATGCATTACTGTATATATAAGGTATAAATTTTACTTATATATATTTAAGATAATGGTGTTTTCCATTTTCATATATATACTTATATATTTCATATGATGATATTTTCCTTTGAATATAAAGATTTTAGCTACTTCCAAATATTTTCATCCAAAGCATTTTTCTTTGTCAAATGCCAAAGAAGTAAGTATGCAATTAGATAAGAACATTTACTAGACATAAAAATAATGAATCCTAAGACACACTTCTGCAAATTATTTAAGCTTTTAAATTAAAATATGCCTTTATTATGCAAATATTTGGAATTATTTCATCCCTCTCATTAGAAGCTCAGCCTGAAATGGGTTCTTTGACAGTTTCCTCTCATGAAATTTTATTCTTATAGAAAAGCATTACTTTTGCTATACTCCCCTTATTGATAAAGGCTCACCATGGGGTCATATTTGTGGTATGTGGAAGTGGTTTGAGAGAAAGAGGTTCTCATTCTCCCCAGTCATCTACGAGAAAGCCTATGAGTGCTTTGTTTCAAGTTTCTGCTAGACAGCAGTCTCAAAAGCAGCTGACTTGAGCCAGATTTTTCAAGTGAATTAATCTACTGGTCACTTCATTTTCCAATGTTTTCAAAGGCAAGAGGCTGCACACATTGATAATGAAAGATATTCTTCAACTTACGCTGTGCTCAGCAGTGAGATTTCTGATTCTAAAGATGGAACAGATAGTTTTTGATACAAATAGCTGCTGTAATAATGACCAGTCATTCCAATTTATAGAAGTTCTTACCATAATTTATGCCCTTATAAGAGTGTATTTCTTGCTTATTTCGGCTAGCTGATATGTGCTAATGGGGTGGTAAATTTAATAGACTCTTCAAGTTGCATTTAATAGTCTACTTGGAAGTATTACTGATATCACAAGTTAAGCATATTTCAAATTAAATATCCAGAATTCTGATACATGGACATTACTATGATATTCTTGTGAATCAAAATACATCCAATCATTACTTCTGCCTCTGAAACATAATTTTAAGTTATGGTCCTTCCTAGATTCAGTCCAGGACACTTCATCTGCTGCCTTATACATTTTAAAACAGTTTGTTATTTAAGAATGTGAATAAATATGATCCCTATAGCATCTTTGATTAAAAATAGAAAAATCTGAAACAAGTTTTAATCCAAAAATAATATTAAATGTTACACAGAGAGAGCTAAATATTGTTTAATGTTCTAATAAGCTTATTGTTTTGCATTTTATTATTTTTCTGAATTCTGATTAAACTGGCTGACTTTTTATCACTAAAAAGTCACTAAAAGTCACTTCTTTATCACTAAATGCCTAAAAAAATATAGACCTGAGTATATCTTAAGTCATTTTTGTTCCATATAAAAATGAGTTATATTTTAATCTAAGTATGTGTTTACTGGGGAAATTTTTCTTTCATTAAAATTAATCTGTTCTACCTGGGCGAGCATCACTATTTATCAGTTATCCATTCAAGTGGTTTTAGAGCATAATTTACATCCATCTGAAATAAGAGGACAGAGCACTGACGATCAGCAAGGCCTTAGATAAACGGCTAAGAGAGACGCTTAAAGCATAGTAGTTGTCATAAGCTTCTGGATCTCTTCAGTCAAGGGTTTACTCTCAGAAGTTAAATGCTAAAAAAGTATTTTAGACTTTTTAGCATATATATATATACGTCTAGATAAAGGCTTGTATATTGATTAACTATTTCTATATTAATGTAGATGTTCTATATACCTTCAATGAATAAGTGATACACATTTAATTTCGGTGTTGCGTATATCTGGTACCATCTCCTTATTATGGGTGATCAGAATGTCACAGCAATTACTAAGCATTCTGCTAAGGATTCTTGCTTCTATCACAAACAAAGATCTGGCATTTCTCCAAAACCCTATTAGCCTATGCTGCGATTCTCCACAGAGAGCTTTCCAGAGAATCCATTCTACACTCATCACTGCCACCAATTCTTCTAATATCATTTGATGCTGCATCATAAAGCAAGACAGTTTGTTCCACAGCTTCTGAGTCTGATACTAAGCACGAGCTTTGTCACACAAGCCTTCGTGAACTGGCAGCCTAGGAGTAATCTGATAAATGGGTTAAGAGAATGTCCAAATTTACACATAAAGTCTTGTTTTCATCACATGTTGATTGGTATAAAACAAATCTCCATCATTTCTACACATCACTTACATTCTTTACATCCAATTACACCCAAAGAATAGCAAAATTTTTATATTGTGTCTATTATATTGATATTTTTATGAAATTTATATCCTAATGCTTTTACTCCTATGCATGACACATTTTTTTTCCAGCATCGACTTATTTTTATCGGAATTTTTCTAACCGTTAAAATATATCTGTATTTCTTGTGACTTCAGAGCTTCTCTAAAATGTCATTTAGTATTTGGAATATTCATTCATTCAGCTTTATGGGTTTCCATTTCTACAGGAAGTATAGTTAAACAACCATCATCTTATGTTTAACTTGCTCTCTCAAGCCCATCTTCTCTCTCGAACGTCTGGCTTGTCTTAGTATTTCTTTGCTTGCACATTTCTAGGCAGAGAGGCTGGTATTTTCCTCTTGAACTGGCAATTTCTAATGCCTTCTTCCTCGCATTTTCTAAATCAGTTCCAATAAAACCTTCTGGTTTCTGCCAAAATCCTCTTAATTTGGATTCCAAGTTCGTACTGCATTTTCTCTATGAGCATGTATTTGTTTTGAGATTATGGCTGAGGTAATCCAGATTCTGAACCTTTGAGCGTAACTGATCTTAATGTGTACAGCTGTAAGTTTGGTGGTATTCAGTACTGAAATCAGAACATGCAAGGAAAATTCTAAATTAAAGCGCTACCAAAATGTAACTCCTGGTATAATTCATAAAATCATTGTCATATTAGAGAAATCTATTTTGCATTTTTAAATATAGAAACATAGTCAAAATTTTGTCTGTCAATCACTGAACTGTATTCAGAGGCAATATAGGCTCAGCCTACTAGTAAAAAAGGAAGGTACTAAAGCTCCTTTATATTAAATATTTAATATGTCTTTTATCTTCAAACAGCACTTTCATTATTGCAAAATTTTACAAGAACATGAAATTAAATTAAGGATGGCTGCATTAACTATGGTATAACTAATTACCATACACTTCATGAGCTGAATATCAATTTATTAGCTCTAGCTTTTAGCAGACAAGACTCTGACATCAAGTGGCTGGTTTCTGAGCGCAAAGTATCATAAGATTGAAATGAAAGCACTTCACTGGAGAAAATGGAGGGTCTGTCTCTAGCTCATTTAAGTTGTTGTAAGAATTCAGTTCCCGTGACAGGATTAAAGTTCTGCCTTGCTGGCTGTCAGTCCTAGATACCTCTCACATTCATTGTCGCATGACTTGTAATTCAAAACACAACAGCGTTAAAGTCTCCCAGAGTTTCACTTTCTGTCTTTAAAGAACTCAAATAATTAGGTAAGTTGCAACCAATTAGTCTTTTCTAACTTCAACATTGTCATAAAATATAGTCCAATCTTAAGGGGAAAAGAAATCACGGCGCTCATATACCTAAGAATTATGCCAAGTGTTTGGAGTCAGGGATACTTTCAGGAAGGATCATCATTACTTTGACAATGATGTTTATAAGATTGCTCATTCATTGTGGACAGATCCACCAAAATTTATTGTGTAAATGCCTATATATATTAACTTGAAAATTCTGTTTGATATTTACTTTTGTTCTAGTTATTACTCGTCATTTATGGTTATTTGATGCGCATAACGTCATAATTTTTTGTTAAAAATATTATTTGGGTTTAATTTCCATATGCACGGTATATTTTATTAGCCTTTCAGTTGCACAAAGATAATCTAAACTTTGTTAGTTAACTGATCAATTGAGTTCCACCCAATACAAAAGCTGCTCTCAGGCTGTACTCATTTGATGCCACCCTGGGAGCCTGTTTCAAGCCCAGGCATGCTTAAACCAGAGACACGGATACCGCAGAAGAGCTGCTCCTGGCTCTTTCTATAGTACAGTGCTTTCGGCCACATGTTACCGCAGTAATGAAGAACTAAGAGCTTACCTACTACTGAGAGTAATCCTAACTACAAGGTGGTGCCTGGGAAAGCTACTCATGTCATATTCATCATGCCAAGGTCAGTAAGATGATGGACCTCACTCCCAAGACGCAAAAGAATGGTTTGAGGCCTGGGTGTTCCTTTAGCGAGTGATGCTCAGGGCCGCACTACACACCCAGTAGTAACAGATGGAACATTAATGTAGCCCTCTTGAGCAAATCTATGAACAACGGGAAGAGTGGTGATACAGGATAAATCTCTTGGAATTTTTTTTCAATAGTATTTGATAACATTTCTAACTAAAACACCCTATATTATATATATTTTTCACTTCATTTTTATTTTACTATGGCATAAGACTCGATGATAAATATTATTGTGAAAATATTTTATTTTATATATTTATTTATTTTTGCTTTGAGTTACAGTGAGCTATGCTCTGGGTTGCTTCTGGTACTTTGCTCAGGAATTACTCCTGGTGGTACTTGGTCAGATACATGGGATGCCAGGGATCGAACAAGGTCGGTCGTATACAAGGCAAGGGCCCTACCCACCGTGCCATTGCTCCACTCTCTGTTAATTTTAAATTTCTCTGTTGTAAAGTTAAGAATTGTAGTTAATGTGCTATATAGTAGTTCAGAGCTTAGTTTTAATGAGAAACTGTTTATTTTGCAGAGAGCTAGCCTGTACCTATAATCCTTCTAATATTCTGTTTTAACAATATCTATTGGTGGTTATATATATCTTAAAGTCTTGCAGTTAATAGATTTAAAGTGATAGTACATTTTAGTTTATGTTAGCATATTTCTGGTAGGCAACATGTCAACAATATATTTTCTATGCATACATTTTATTAAATGTTCTCCATGTCTAAGTCCAATTTCTAGTTTAAGAGTTTTGACTATTGAATTTTGTGAGGCATTGATATGTACTCAATTATAGTTGTTTGTCAGGTATATATGTTCAAATATTTTTCGGCATCTAGTTTATTTTTAAATATCAAGAAGTTTTCCAGAGAGAGTGTTTTTACTATTGAAGAAATTCAAAAGTAAAGATATTTTCCTAAAATATAATATTTTGGCATTTATTCTCAGATATTTTTGACTTGTTTTAGATTTTGAAAATTACTTTATGTACTTTCATTATTTTTGTTAGTTCTGCATTTATATGGTTAATTATATACTAGTTGATTTTAGTAGAAATTACTTGTGTTTATAAAAATTTCAGTCACTAATTTATTATTTTCTCTCTTTGAAAAGCATTATAAAAACGATTTAAAATAGCATTCTAATTATTTCTTTAGCCTCTGTGCCCATTATTTTGCATGTTTCTTTCTTTTTTTTTACTTGAATAATTGCACTAGCGTAAACTTCTATTACTGTGTGGGAGTGACAGTGATGAGAATTGATATTATAGCTTTGTTCCTTATTTGAGCAAAATGAATCTTCCACCATAAAATATGCACAAAACGGCATTTTCTTTTTTCCTTGGCTTTCAATAGCGTAACTATGATGAATCTTGATATGTATATCTTCAGGTTCACCTCTACTGTAGTCCTCTCAGTTTTGTGGATGTTTAGATTAGTGATGTTTAATGAATTTAGTACCTTTAAATTTATTTTCCCTCAAATAATCTCTGAGCTTAATTCTTCTTATCCTCTTATATCTTATGAAGTTCTGATAATACAAATGTCATATGGTTGAGAGTATTTCAGGTCTTGGAGTTATGTTTCATTCTTTTCACTCACTTTCCTTTCTGGTGAGATAAGGTGAAGGGCATGATCTATCTTCAAGTTTATTATTTCAATCTGTCATTTTTATTTACTACTGAGCATTTTCAATGAATGGTAAAGCATTTCTCACTCTTATACTTCAGAAATTGTGAATTTTTTCCTATTTGTTCTTTTTATAACTAATTCATTTTATGAGTTAATATATTTATCTGTTCAAGATGACTTTAGTTGATTTTTTTAGTCATTTTGCAATGACTATTTTAAAATCACACCAAACCATACATTTAACTGTGGTTTACGTGAATGATGGTGTAAGTTGATTCCCTCTTCCTATCTCAAGTGCTAATTTCTTCATTTAAAAATTAAAATAATGGCAACCTTGGATTCTATCTTGGTATTTTATTTTAATAAGTGTGAGAAGAGTCTTGTCTATTTAATGCTAACAATTCTAGTGTCCTCTCATGGATAGCCTGTGTGAGGGCTCCAAGGAGACAGATACCATCGTGTTCTCCACATCTTACTCTGCCACCCAGAGTCCCTGGAAAGTTAGCACTGATAAAGTCTGTGTTGAGCCCTTGCACAGAGCCTCCTGTCAGACCCACAAGTTAGCCCCAAAGTTGATCCCACTCTCCTAAGATCTGGGAGCAAGTGGCTCAGGCAGTGAGGATTTGTTTTGCAGGAAAAAGGAAAAGACAATACTAGATCTGTCTTACCTGGGTTTTAGTTTCTTCGCCTTCCTAGTAGTAAAGAATTTCAAGAAGTAGAGAGAAGAATGGTGAGGTAAAAACAGATTTTATCCAGAGGTTTTATGAAACTATGCAATAGTTAAGTTAGACAATAGTTGTGTATTTTTTTGTGTAAAGGAAGGAGGAGAAGAGAGAGTCACCTCAATCAAGAGAGAGCCTGATAGCCTTGGCGGTGGCAGAGGGCACATTCTTTTCTTGAATGTTGTATCATATTTTGATTGAGTTTATAATTTTACAACTTCTTTTTGCCGACTGCAATACGACTCATGGAAACTTTAGAGCACCCACTAGTTTTCCAGTAAAACATACTAACTTGAGCAGCATGGAGGAATTTTTCATCCTTGGCTTAGCAATGGTCTGTACAGGGTATGTGGAATTCTAAAGGTCCTTGTTGCAGGACTCCTAAGGGCCGCTGCATCTGCTCTGATGGCCTCCCCGCAAATCACTCCGTAGACAAGGGTAGTCTAAATGTGGCAGTTTATCCGACCATGTATGCTGTACTTAGCTGGTATAAATATTCTCCCATGCTATCACAATCATCGTGGGACTAGCTAGATCTTACCAGCATATTAGCCGGCCACGTAAGGACACCTGGGTAATTAGACCAGAGAGAAATGCTGTTTGCTTCCAAACAAACAAGCATGGCTCCTGATAAAAATATAAAACTACAATGAAGTAGAGGAGACTTGTGAAGGCTTGGAGAAACATTTAACTGGCATTGGTGTTGATCTTTGGTACAGTGACATGCCATCTCAGAAACCCCCTTCACTTGTCCAAAACATTAGCACAGTAGAGGCTCTAGGGAGATGTTGGAGGATTACCTGAGGGCATTGACCCTCCTGCTTTCCATAACAATGGGAGGAAGGTCTGAGTTGGGGGGGTATAAACTAGCCGTAGAGGTTTCCCGAAACCCCTCCTGGCTTCTTCTTCCTGGTGGAATCTCACCTTAGTGCGCTTTTTTTCCCTTTGAGTTTTACACGTGGTGGTCGCCATCTTGGCCTACACGTTGGCTGGGGTTCTAGCCTGGAATCCTAAGCACGGGTTTTTCCTTTGTGTTTTTGTATGCCTGAACCTGTGATAAGTAAAAGCCTTTAAAACCTCATCGATTTCTGAGTGTCCATCCATTCTCGCCGGCCGAGTAGAAGGGAACTCGCTTCCGCACTGTTGGGGACCCTCGCGGAGCGCCTGACAGGTCCTCATAAGTCTGAAGATCTTGTGTCTTAGGTCAAAGCTCACAAATGAGCTCTATGGAGTATAGTCCTTATTGTGGTTTTGTTCCATTTCAGCCCTTTCAGTTCAATACCTTTGGATGGGTTGCAGGGCGGTTTTTATACATGTGCATTTTATTTGTGACAGCACCTCTACTGGTACACAGCTTGTAGACTATATCACTGTTGCATTTGATCCTTGTTGAAAAATAAGTCTCAGAATCTCAGGATTCAAGATTTGATACACACAAACACACACAACACACACATACATACAAAACCACACACACACACACACACACACACACACACACTCTTAGGGCAGGGTCAAGACCTAATTTCCCAGAATACCGTTTTAACTTTAGGGATGCCCAATTAAAAGACAAATTTCTAGCTGCCTATTTTCTAGATGTGGGCATATGATTACATTTTGATCAGTGGTTTAAACAAATATTATGTGAAAGTTTTAAAAAACTTAAGAGAGACACACACATATACATTATATCTTTTAAAAGTATTTCATTTGGTGGTTCTTGAGAGAGTGAATCTAACATATTAATCTATAAGGATCAAGACAGGCAGATGGAAAGACCTGAGATAACAGAAATATCTCCATAGCCCTAAAGTACTTACCTAGAAATTCACTTGTGACTGTAAAACCACATATAAAGTCATACAGCTACAATCCTTTACCCTTAAGGGGGAGGGGAAGGAAAAAAAAAGTAAGAAAAAAATAATAGTAATAAAAACTTCATTGATAAATCCATTTCTTTTTATAAAACTAGGATCTTACTAAAAACCAAAGCATAAACAGACTTTATAATATTTAACTGTGGACATTAAAAACAGAACGGATGCTACTAAAGACTACGTTTCTATGGTCTCCAACAGACATTGGATATTGGGACAGGGAGAACCATACACTATTTTCTCCTAAAAGTGTATTATAAATTTTCTTTTAAAAGTCCCTTCAACTATAAATACTGTTACTTCTACATACAGCCAAGTTTTACATTTTATTTATCTATTATACATTCATTAAGCACATACCATGTTTAAGGTATTTGGTAGATTAAATTCAGAATAATAAGACCTGCTATCCACAGGAATATGCAATTTTTAGTAGAAGTTTTGTATATTTTATGTCAAAAATGATTTTAAGCTTTAGGATCAAGAGAGGTAATTACTACTCCATATGAGGAAGTATATTACAGAGAGAAAGAAGAGGAGGGTCATGCTACCTGGTTCTAAATGATTATCCTACATAAGCTTGATGTATGATCCTCAGAAAGTTATTTGATTTATTTATGCTTCAGTTTCTTATCATTAAAAATGGAAATAAGCCATCTGACTAAATTAATGGAAGGATTACCTAGAATAAAGGTTTTGGAGAATGTTTTATTGCATTGTGATGAGATTGAAAATATTTCTGTCAGGAATGAAAAATCAGAAAGATACTAAGAAAAAGATATTTTTATTATGTTTTAAGTAACATTATAAGAAAATATAGCATAAGGTGGGATTGAAATGAGATTTTATCTCAAGATTATGAGGAAAAAATAAGCTTTGTCTTTAAATTTTGCAATTACATATATGCAGATAACTATGCTCACATGTATATATTTTATGCAGTATTATATTTGTGAACAAAAGTGTAATATAAAAAACAAAATAATTCATAAAGCATGATAGGAAAAATAAAAACCAAGAAAGAAAAAACAAGTAGGACTAGTTAGAGGAGCACATATTTTCAAAGATTCTTAAAGCTGCAAATGTAATAACATGGAATAACGATTCCATTAGTTTCATAGAAGTACAGGTTACTTTGGGTTAACAAAGTGAAAAAACAATTGGTATACAATTTCCAAAGGGGGATTCCTTTAATCCGTGCTCTATATTTTTGGGCAACTTATCATCATCATTCCCTCGCAACCCCAACCCACACCACTATATATGTATACACACACATATACATTTATATGTATATACACATATATGTATATACACATATGTATCACTCGTCACTTGTCTTTCTGTTTTTCATCAGTTTGCTTGAGTGGGCACCAGTAACATCTCCATACATCCTGTCACATGCTAGTAGCCCAAGGGCATCTTCTCACTCCAAGAACAGGAAAAGCCTCAAACCATTCCTTCAGGTCATGGGAATGAGGTCTATAATTGATACTACAGGTTTTGGCACTCCAAATATGACACGGGTAACTTGCCAGGCTCTGCTGAGTCTGTAGTAGGCACACATATATATGTATATACATATGTATATACATATATATGTGGATAGCTATCACTATATCACTTGTCATTCCATTGTTGACCGATTTGCTCAAGGGGGCACCAGTAACATCTCTATATATCCTGTCACTTGAGTTTGAAAAATATTTCTGTCAGAAATGAAAAATTAGAATGATACTAATCAAAATATATTTTATTATGTTTTTAAATAACATTATAAGAAAACATAACATAACGTGGGATGTAACACTGGTCTTTTCACATGCTAGTGTAGCCTAAGGGCATCTGCTCATTCCAGGAACATAAAGAGCCTCAAACCATTCCATGAAGTCATGGGAATAAGGTCTATAATTCAATAATACTGCACGAGATGAGAGATGACTACAAGAATATCCCACCTCCATGGCAGAGCCTGGCAAGCTTCCGATGTTGTTTTTGATATGCCAAATACCAGTAACAATTATAGACCCTCATTCCCATATATATATGTATATATGCATATATATGGGCATATATATATTAACACACATATATGCATATATATATTTATATATAAAGCAAAGAATATGTCCTGGAGAGAATCAAGCATTTGCTTTGCTTTGCTTCCTGTCAGTTATGATTAAACAGTATCAAATTAAACTGTCAGGCCACTTTTAAAGAGCTTTGAAATAAAGGTGCAAGAATGCTGTTGTTGTGTTGGGTCAGCATGTATCTAGACAAGAAGATATTATTGGATTTTCTTTCAACTCACTCTATATCACTATATAACATGAAAACATTTGTATTGGTGACTATATTCTGCATTCTCTTAATTCACACTATAAAATTTCCAGATCTTTTTTATTCTGCCTAATTGAGAGACTTTCTCACTTTGTATCCTAAACCCTTTTTGGTATTCTACCTATCTAATGAAATTTCATACTAATTCCTTTTCTTCTATCATTCATTTTAGACATATTTTCTGATTAATAAACATTGGCACATTTCTTTCAATCACATAGATAGAAAATTCTTCCCCTCTGCCTGAGCAAAGTTTCCCACAGAGATTAGAATAATTGCTTGCCTTCATCTAATTTCCACTCAAAAATCAGAATTTCCTAGTCTGAATTTACTGCATGTCGATCAAATTAATTTTATTTTATCATTTGTGTATGACAAAAATATTTTGGCACTTACATTGAAGGGATTCACTTATTTTATTTGTCTATCCACTGACTGAGACACTTTCTGAGAGTAAGAACATGTCCTGTCATAGCCATCTGCCCAACCGATTACCTTGATTAACTCCTAATGCATTTTTTACATGGAAAATGAATAAATCCAAGAAAAATGCTGCTGGATAAAGAGCTATATTTGAGAACATGTAAAATTTGAAATGAAATGTTGGTATAAAACTACGAGTGGACGGATGAGTTTACATACGAGGACTTTGTAAGCAAGAGGCATTCCTGGGACCCCACTCCTCACTGGCGCTTGTGAGTCTGTCCCTCTAGAAAAACAGTCCTGCTTCTCCTTTGCTAGTTACCGATTATCACTAGTTAACATTATCCATAGTACACGACATATGCTCTCCTCTGCCTACTCATCCATTGTCTCATTGTCTAGTTTCAACGTTAGCATTAATCTTCCTCTCGCTTGTGATCAGGAATGTGTGGGTGGTGCGCTGTGTGGAAAACCCCATGTATAGTGGTCTGCAGCCCTGACTCCTTTGTTCTCTGTAAGTGATGTCAGCCTGTATCTGTGTGTCATTAAAAGGAGGCCCTGTTCTGGTACTCAGTGTCACCTGCCAGCAGAGCAGTGATCCTCGAGATGCTTCCATTCTGCTTG
>JAJIBD010034368.1:0-57193 GCA_021461705.1 Cryptotis parvus | reverse complement strand
GCATATCAAATACGACATGGGTAGCTTGCCAGGCTCTGCCTTGCGGGGTAGCATACTCTTGTAGTCATCTCAAAATCCAGCATTTATTGATGAACTGCGTGGACGCTTGCGGCCGCATTTGCTGGGCTGTGATAGGCTGGTCTGCTGGGTGGAGTTCTGACAAGGGGGGAAGTCCGGAAAATGGTGGAAAATGGAAGTCCTCATGGGGTGGGGGTCATCTGGCTTGTTGTGAGGCTCTGCTGGGGTGGTGGGCCAGGGCTAGAACCCGCCATCCCTCCCGGGCACCTCATGAGCGGGTGGGCACAGGGAGAGCCAGTAGCAGCTCTGCCCCATGTCTGTCTGATAGTTTTATACAATACTGAATTTAGCATAAGGTTTTTCCCAATTTCTTTAACATTCATGCATAGTAAGCAGTTCTAGACATGTTTTAACTGTTACCAGTTGTCCTGGCAAGAAGCCAGAGCAAACCACACATCATGCAGTTAGTCATTCTCAACATCCAGACTCCAGAGTTCCTCAGAGCTCCATCCAAGAGAAAACCTGATCTTCCCCTTTAAGTTTCATCAGTAAATGCTCGGGTTGAGAGCCTTCTACTGAGACTATACCACCTACATGGTAAAGCCTGGCAAGCTACCCGTGTTTTATTTACTTTTATGCCAAAGACTAGTAACTATTATGGACCTCAGTTCTATATCCTGAAGAATGGTTTTGGGCTCCTCCTGTCCTAGAGCAAGTAGATGCCCTTGGGTTGCTCTTGCTTGTGACAGGACTAATGGAGATGTTACTAGTGCCCACTCGAGCAAATCAATGAACAATGGGAAGACAATGTTACAGTGATACAGTATATAAACTTAAACTACCCAATGTATCACCAAAATTGGTGAAGTATGTTCCAGAAGGATATCTAAGAGTGGTATATAAAGTCAATACTTTTAATTTAATAGTATGAAATTTTTATTTTTATGAATTTTACCACCATAAAATTATGAAATAGAGAAGAAAACTTGATAAAAAAAAGTCTTGAGTTTAAAATCAGCAGTATATAAAATCTTTTAGCAGGCTAGGAGTCATCATAATTTCCTTAATTTAGTCAAGGGCAATGAATTACCTTCTCCATTATATTGAATATACGATGTCTTATTAAACTTTTCAATAGTTCCTTTCTTATGATAAAACACTCTGTACTTTTATAGACCTATTCAAAGGTTGTCCTCTAAACTTTATTAATTTTCTTCACTCTTACTAAATTTTGTAGTTGTTGTCTTTAGCTATGTCACGTTAACTCTAAAATATATTAATAAATAATTAAAAAACACTTTTGTTAATTACAGAGAAGAGAGGACTTTTGTCATAGAGATACCCAAATACAAAATAAAGTTATGCAATATATTGTAGATAACCAGAATAGAAAACTTTTCTATTTAAATGAGATTAGGTATTATTTTATATTGTATTAAATTATTTTAGTCTGTTTACATTGGCTAGTATTATATAGCAATCAGAAATAAATTAACCATTACTGAAAATTTTCTAAAACTTTAATCTTTTTACATTTTCTTGGAGCAAGTAGTGGTAGATTCAGAGTCTGGGAGTGAAACTGGGACATATATAGAGGGAAAGTCACATGATGAGAGGATTGGTGTTGGAATCTTATATGCGTGAAGTAACTGTATTATGGATGACTTTGTAAAGCATAGCATTTTCATAAATGTATATTTTTAAAAATAAACCTGCGTGATTAAAATAAGCTGCCATGAACAGTATTAAGAATAGTTGCTGATATACATAAAACCAATAGATGTTTAACATTAAACTAAAAAAGAAATCTAATAAACTAAAACCACAAATAATAATTATAGTATAATTCATAAAAACATCAAATATATTCAGTATCATTGTTTATACAAATTCTATGTATTAAAGTAAGCAAAGTTTTTGTAACCTAAAAAATACAGTGATTTCAGAAATATGAAAGTAATATATATTTTAATATATATTTTATCTATAAACTATATAAGTGTTTGGTTTATATATATATATATATATATATTTTTTTTTAAGAATGTAGACATATACTGTTGCAGGACACCTAAGAGCCTCTGCATCTGCCATGGATTGCCTCCTGCAGGTCACTTCATAGATAGGAGGGTAGTCTAAATGTGGCAGTTTATCTTACCATGTATTCTGTACTGGCTGGTATAAATATTCTCTTATGCTACCACGATCATCGTGGGACTAGCTAGATCTTACCAGCATATTTGCCTGGCCACGTTGGATCTCTAAGTAATTAGCCCAGAGAGAAATGCTGTTTGCCTCCAAGCAAGCAAGCATGACTCCCTGATAACTCAAAGGCAACTAAAATACAAAACTACCGTGAAGTAGATGAGAATCTTGTGAAGGCTTGGAGAAATATTTAACTGGCATTAGTATAGTCTTTGATACAGAGACATGCCATCTCAGAAACCCCCTTCTCTACCCTATAAAGGCATTTCCAGGCAGATCTTGGCTCAAGACATTAGGTGAGGTGCTGGAAGAAATTACCTGAGGGCATTAGACCCTCCCTGCCAGGGGAAGTTACATTTAGCTTATAGCTCCTCCCAGCTCTGGTAGGGAGACCTTGAATCAATTCTAGGTTCTTGTAAACAGCCAGAAGGCCTCCTGAAGTTGCTACATTTCTATAGAGCTATTTTCCTGTTTTCATCTCTAGATGCCCAGCCCAGAATGGGCTGGGCTGGGAAGTTTGGGTGGATTTCTAGCTATAAAATAAGCTGCAAGAAGAAAGAAGGGTCCTTTTGCCATTTCGTCTCCCCTTGGCATTTTGTTTCTCCATCCTTCTCCATTCTCTGTTGGGCCTCAACACCTGGTGGCAACTGTCTTGGCCTACACGTGGCTGGGGCCTAGCTGGGGACCCAGAGTCCGGAGGTTCTCTCTGCTCTTGGATTGTATATTGGATCCTGTGATAGTAAAGCCCTTTTAAACCTGTGTCGGATTCCTGAGTTTTCATCCATTCCCGCCGGAGGTAGAAGGGAACTCTCTTCCCGGCACTGTTGGGGACCCCAGCGGCATCCCCAACAATATACCGTTTGGAGTGAGGAGAATAGCATGCTGGAGGGACTCCAGGTGGCGCCTGGTGATGTTTCGGAACCATGTGGTGTCAGGCATTTCCCTCTCTACAGCTTTGCTACCCTGGCTCCTAAAAATATATATAGTGAGGCTGGAGCACTAGTACAGCAGTTTTGCACTTTCCTACACATACCCATCCCAAGATCAATACCTGGCATCCCCTATGGTCCCCTAAGTATCACCAGGAATGATTGCCGAGTGCAGAGCCAGTAGTAACCCAAACACACTATTTCATTTGATATTCTGTCACATGTTGGTTTTTAGGACTACTCTAATAAAGTATAACATACTGGTTGACTTCAGCAGTACAAGATTATTTTTCTTCTACTCTGGAGGTTCGAAGTCTAAGATCAAGATGTGGGCAGGTTTGGTTGTTAAACATCCCTTTGTGGCTTGTAAGTGACTCCCCTTTGTATTGTCACATGATCTTCTCTTTGTGCACTTCTGAAACATAATATTCTCTCTTTATATTAGTCATATTGGATTAAGTTTCACTCTAAAGACCTTATTTCTAATTAATTACCTTGATAAAGACCCAGATTTCAAATGCAGACACATTGGCAATTAGGAATGAGACATATGTATTTGCAAATGACATAATTCAGCTTTTACCACGTGACTCTAATGTTCCTTTTACATCTTGTAGCTAAACCATCTGGAATGCAGGGCCTCTAAGGATGATATGTAGACATAGCATGGTTTCTGCACATGCTATTAAATATAAGACATTTATCTAAGAATGTAATTTCAGCAAAAAAAAAACAGGCATATGTGTAGCAAATGAGTTAGTTAGCATAAAACAATATATTATAAACTCTGTAGATGGCCTATGCCTAGTAGAAGAAATAATTTATTATATCAATTTGATTAACATATGCAGCAATTTAAAATCTAATTTTTAAAAGAATAAACTATAAACATAAAGTGTTTATGCCAATAAACATGAAAGAAAAACAACAATTTGATACTGTATTAGATGTCAATACATTTTTAAAAACATCTGTATCATAGAGATAAAAGTAGAAAAAATATTGCATGATCTCAGTCATCCATGATATTAGAGAAAAATAAAGGAATCGATATTTGGTAAATGGTAACAATATCAAAAACTTTTGATTGAAGAGTTGATATCATCAAACAGGGTCAAACAGTAAGGAATAGTGAGTTGGAAATGTGGTCTAGAATAGGCATAGGACTATGGTAGAGGCTCTTGGGCACTGTAGCTCAAGGAACAGTAATGTGCTGCCAAGGTGAACACAGTGAAGGCATAGTAGCTCTTGGACATCAGGATCATTAGTGTTAAGACTATTGTTACCTAAACATCAATAAAACATTAAAAAGATCAAAGTTAGATATTAAGTGTGGCTGTAATTAGCATTTTGAAGACAGTTTTGCACTACTTTTTTGTGATTAAGATTTTTTCCTGCTAAGCTGGTTTGATATCCAGATATCCAGATTTAAGTGTTACAGTAATTAGAAATATATAAATTCATAATTTAGCACTCTTCCCAATATCTATAAGAAATTAGGGAATAGATCTTTAAAAAAATTGGATATTTAAAATATTATTCTATTTATTGGACATTACCTAAAGTCTTTCCTTCTTCAAATGATTGTTGTTGCAGCAGTATTTCCAGCAGCTAAAATCTTGGGAAAAATAATAAACCAAGTGTCTGAGAAGAGATGACTAGATAACAAAACTATCCCATATGTATATACACTATTGAATTTCACTTGGCTATAAGCGAATTCATGCAATTTGTCACTAAGTGGATAGACCTGAGAGTGAAGTTATAAGGAAAGGAGTAAAGATAGAAGGAAAGAAACATAAACAATGGGATCTCGCTCTTATATGGGATATAAACAAACATAATAATGACTGGTCAAGGGCAACAGAACCCTAGAACTGGTCTGAAGAAATGAATCATCTTGAACACGGGAAGAGAGTAATGAGGGGGAGGCAACAGGTGGAGGGTGTAGTGTTAGAGTAATATAAAAATAAAAACCCATTATTAAGACTACTATAAACTATGGTGTTTAAAGTAAAAATAATAATGTGTGCTGTTAGAAATAAAGTAACTTCCCTTAATTTGTGGTATAGTGATAGACTGAAGTGATGTTATCTATCCATTATAGCTAAAAGCTGAATGTTGAGCTTAGGAAATCATAGCAAGTTCTTTTTTGGAGAGAATACAACATTGGTTGACAAAATGCTAAATGTTAATGTTTCTGAAATAACTTGTTACCACAACCATCCATCCCAAATGTGTCATATCCTCCATCACCATCCATAGAACACTTCTATCCTTTTAACACACCACCTCAACATTTGGTAATTCCATTCATTGTCTGTTCCTTTGCCTTGTTGGTAAATCACAGAGTTTGTCTTTCTTCTTCTGATTCATTTCATTTTTGATAGCATCGCCCCATCCCACCCATGTTGTGCAAAATGTAACTTTCTTTAAAAGTATATTAGCCCATTTTGTATATCTGACACTTCTTTATCTAATTGTCTCTCATAGAAATGCAGTTGTTTCCAGTTCTGGATTATAAACAGATAAGCCTGCTATTCACATATCTTTTCAAATGATTTCTTTTGTGTTTTTATGTAATAAGTAATAGTGAAATTATTGATCAAATAGTAATTCCGTTGCATTTTTGAGAAATTAAAAAATCAAATGTTACAACATATCTTGGTAAGGCCAGAGAGACTGTTTAGGGGTTAAGCTACATGTGTTGATTGTGGGCAAGCCCACTTTGATCTCCTTTACTACCTGGACTCCTGAAATTCACTGGATACAGCCTTGAAGGTTCACAAGCACCCAAGAGCTTCTAAGGTAATCACAGACACTGAAAGGCCGATGCAGTACTCCAGCCTTCGAATCTAACATTAGACTGCCATTTTGGTTGACCTCGTCATCAGGAAAGAGAGCCCCCGAGACTCCTGTGAACTGCTTGGAAAACCCCTTAAAAATAAATTCTGCAGTAATTGATTCATTTACAGAATCTTCTTTTGGAGATCTTTCTTTGTTAATGAGGCTACTCTTATTAAATTGTTTTCATTTCTATGTTTCTTCAGACCATTTTTGGGGAATATGGCATTGGTACTCAAGGTTTACTTCTGACTCTGTGCTCAGGAATTATTATTGGCCAACTTGAGGGACCATGTGGAACTACATGAGGTGCCAACCATCAAACTCCAGTCAGTGGTGCAAGGCAAATATCCGACCTGCTGTGCTTTCTCTCCAGCTCTCTTAAGATCATTTTATTATGCTAAATAAATGTACATATCAAGCAATGACTGTCTCTATATATATGTATATATACATTTGTATGTATATATACATATGTATGTATCAGCACTGCATGTGAGATTTGGTAATTTTCACCCAAAACCATTGCTACTATGGTTTGTTGCAGATTATATGTGTTTGAGCAAGGATATTTCTAAAAAATTTAGATTAAGTCTCATTTAAGCTTTATTTACATCCCTTTCTCTTTTACCACTTTCTCTTTTACATACACAGATAGATTTATGTTGTGTGTGTTTCTCATATAATCTGATAGTATTTTAGTTATACTTGTTTAATATATACATCTTAGAATACAGAAATTATATTATTTTTAGAATCACAAGACTATGTTTACTTAACTGTACCAATCAACGAAAATATAGGGAAAAAATTTGCAATATAATTACAATCTAAACATTGTCCAAAAAGTAAATGGATTAAATTCTGCCTGTCCTTTAAAGCACATCCTCCCAATGTCAGTGTTTCTACTCTGAGTAGGGTAAGCACAAAAGATCTCGAGCTATATTTTCGCTGGTGCAGTGTTGAGGTCAGAGCAATATCATTTTGTAGACTAATTGCCTCTGGTCAGATGAAATTAGGTTGAGGCCCTGAGGACCCTCCCCCTTCATGCTTATTCTAAAATTTTGCTGAACCTTTCCTTTTTCCCCAGGAGCTACTGATGTTCAGTGTTGACCTTATTTCTTATGTTAAAAAGATATATAAAATTTTACTGCATGCAAATAAATGGCATGTTAGAGAATGTGTATAGGAAGCAAAAAGTTTCTGACAGTTATTAACCTTAATTTTTAATGAAACTGTCATTGTAAACTCTCAAAGCAAAGGTAGGTTAAAAAGACAATGACATAAGAGATGATGCTTATATCTTTGTGTTGATGCTGATGTACATTTATATACAGTAGCTAAAAAAAATAGATTTGAGTTAAGTGTTGATAATTTTTGTTTTTTTATATGCATCAAAGAGTTAGTGAAATTAACTGTTCCTATTAAATAAAAATGTAGATACAGATAAATTATCAGATGTAAAATAATTGAAGATTTAAGGTATATATGTCTGTAATATTGGAAGTTTTACTTCTATAGCAACTATTAGCTATTAACTTAGTATTACTATATAACATTTTTAGTATGTCAATGTGAATCAAAGTGCATGTATTTTCTTCACTACACATATAACTAAAATACCTTGTTAAAGTTAAATGATACCCTTTCTTTTCTCCATCTCAGACTTATTTTATGCTTTGTAGATAATTTAGCAATTCCTATTTTCAGGGGGAATAATTAACATATCAAGATAAGAACTAGCACAGCAATTTTTCTAAGGCCTTTTCCTCCATGGGTTTATGGATATAATTCAATAACTGAAGTTTACAGAATAAAAGCTATGCAGTTTAAAACTTTTATATCAGTGTGTATATAAAAGCACTTACTTAAAGTATCATTATATGTTACCTTTTCAAAGGTGTGATTGATGAATAGAAAATAAGCCTAGATGATAGTTTTTGTTATAACAAATATATTCATGTTTCTGAAATGATTAAAACTCATCTCATCTAGTCTGAGAAACATTGACTTCAATGCAGGGTAAGTGTGCATGAAGCTTAGAACTGCAAAGGTTATGTTTTTAACTTGAGAATCAAAGAATTCTGTTCTTCCTAAGTAAATCAACCTCTCAACATTGCAAAGACCTTAGAGATTTTCTCAGAGAAAATTTCTCTACTGAATTTCCTTCTAGAGATGCTTAATATTTAAGTGCATTTTTGATAGAATGTTATCATGCATAGAAAAAGCTGTGTTATTTCTAGATCCATTTGTGTAGCGCTCTATGGTCCCAGAGAAGTACATCACAGGTGACAATCTTGAAGGGGTTTGGAAGTAGTTGTCATATATGCCAAGCATCATCTTTTCATCAATGTTCTTGTCATACCTAATATAGTACATTGTCTATATAGCACATATTCTTTTCGTATGCATTGATAGGCTCTGGCATCTGACATAATTGCATTTGTGATGTAGATTCAAGCTTTAGTAAAGTTAAAATAAGTTAAAGAAATGCATGGTCCAGTGGAGGTGTCCAGTCCCATGGACAGTGATAGGTTTGTTTTAAATTTTCCCCTTCACCATACACTGTGGTTTAAAAAAGTTGTTCATGATGATTTGTTATAGATATTTAATATACCAACATAAAACATGGTTACCTCCACCATTGTACCGTTCTACCTCCATTATCTCCCATTTTCCCAACCATCCCTTAAGCCTGGCCCCATAGCAGGCCCCAGTTATTTATTCTATATGGCTTGTTGTTGTAATATGCTAAAAGAATGATCATCAAATGTTTCCTCAAAAGAAAGGTAGTGAGGGGGCCAGAGCAATATTACAGTGGGTACAGCATTGCCTTGCATGCAGCTGAACTAGGTTTGATCCCTGGCATCCCATATGGTCCCTGAACACCACAAGGAGTAATTCCTGAGCAAAAGCCAGGAGTAATTCCTCAGCATTGCTGGGTGTGACCCAAAAAAGGAAAAAAAAAAAAGAAAGAAAGTAAGTGAAGCCTGTATATCTCACATGGTACTATTAAGACCTTGTATAAGAGATTACTAAGACATTACAGGGTAAGTCTTCTATGTTGTTATTTTTTCATCAAGATTGGATGTTTTCTAGATTACATTCTATCCAATTGGGTGTGCTACTCCTGGTTTATCAGTGTTGTAGAGTATCAGGAATCTGGAGTTCTGACCTCCGTCGCTATTCCAGAATCAGGGATGCTGTCTCGTTTGCCAAGGCATCGAAAATCAGATGGGCTGGATATGTAATGTGATTTGGAGATAAACACTAGACTAGAGCTGATACCGACTAGATCCCACAGGATGTCAAAAGATCAAGGTCCACCCACCTACAAGATGGTCAGACTTCCTTGTCAAGACCCTGAAGGAACGGTTTGAGGCTCTTCATATTCCTGAATCAACCAGATGCCATTGGACTACATGGCATGATAGGGTCCAATGGAAATGTTACTGGCGCCTGCTTGAGCAAATCGATGAATAACGGGATTCAAGTGATCAAGTGATCAAGTGAAGAGTATCAGGTGTCTTCTTCCATAAAGTCTAAATTTTTAACAGGGTGAATCAGCAGGAGTTACATTTTTAACTGGGCGGCGATTGGGGATGTGCATGACTACTGGGGCCTCTAGAAGTACGGGAGATATGCGGAGGTAACCCATCTCCAAGTCCATGAAAGCATGTGTGAGTTTTCCAACAGATTAATTCTGCCTGAGCAGTGGAGTCTGGCCGAGAGAGGTGGTGATTGTGGAGTGCAGAGGTTCTCGACTGCCAGGGTGCTGCTTGGGCAGGTGTTTGACTCACCCATCTCCCTCTGGAGTACCCCACATGACTCAAGCCTTGCACGGGGTCCAGAAGAATCTCTGCAGTGTGTTGATCCCTTCCAAAATTTATAAGTATCTGGATTATGGTGGTGAAAGAGATTACATGGCATGATTCTTCCAGTCAATAGATTTCTAAGGGGCTGTTCCACCTTCACAAATTTGGTTTCTGTTTATAAAGGTAAGATAAATGCACAGACAAAAAGGTGTGAGGATTTGTACTGTTTATATTGAACGAGTAAAGAGTATCTGGTTAAATTTTATTTTTTTTTCTGAAGGACATTAGTTTCTCAGATAATTGATGAAGAAGTATCAGTGCTACCTTCAAAGCAACTCCTTATTCTTACAGAATTAATTTCCTCTGAGCCCTCTGTACTGGGGAAGATACAACAGGTTATCTTAACCTCTTATCCTACAAGTACTCTGCAGACAGGAGGGAAAAGTCAGGCCATTATCTCTCACTTCTTTTGCTTCTGGCAACTCATAAACATGAAAGGAGAAGGCTCTGACTGTGAACTTGAAATGTTTCCCTTATTTTCTCCCCAGGCTCTTCACAAAAGACAAAAGCTATTGTCTTGACTTGAGCAGCCTCTGAGGTGTTGGCTCCTTCCAGAATGGTTGAGACAGTTTTTCAGCTGAGCAGAATGCATACCTGTTTGGTTTATTTTAGTTGAAAACTCCAATATACTAGTGAGGTTAATATATACACTGGTCCCAAGATTTGTTCAAATCATGAATTAAATCTTGCATATATTGTTAGAAAATCTGTCTAAGAAAGATTTATTTGAATCACAGTGATTTTACTCTCCATTCAAGAGCTGACTGGAAATTGTATTTACTCTTACTGTAGAAAGACGAACTCATGCTGGTTCTAAATATAAAATGTGTGGATTTGTAGAGCAGTTGTTTTCTGTAGAGAAGGGGACTGGGTTTGTTGTTAAATGAAAACAAGTGAAAGCTAAAATAATATAAACATATTTGGGGTGGAGGAGTTAGGGCCACATCAGCAAAGTGCAGAAGCTGTTCCTGGCTGTGCCCTCAGCAGTGACCCAGGTCCTGTTCTGTGGACTCTGGGAGTGTAAGGGAATGTAATTGGGATCTGCTTCATGCAAGATAATATCAAAAATATCTTAGCCATTTTACTATCTCTCCATGCAGAAACAGATTTTTGAAAAAATATGAGACAAACTGGTTACAAAACAGTGGTGGGGACATTGCAGAGCAGGGGAGCACACTCAGTGCTCATAATTGCTAGACACATGCTCTACCATTTGAGCTGTAGCCCTTACACACCAATAGAATTACTTAAAATATTTTATAGTTGTGCTTTGAGATATTTTAATTTCTAGGAATAAGTCTTTTAAGGAGACATTTGCAGTTATAAAATGGATCAAATTAAGACCTTGTCACTTGTCACTTGTGTTCCCATTGTTCATTGATTTTCCCGAGCAGGCGCCAGTAAAGTCTCCATTCATTGGGAATGAGATCCATTATTATTACTATTTTTGGCATATCGAATACACCACAGGTAGCTTGCTAGCTTCTGCTGTGACTCTGGGATCATCCCAGGGGATCCAGTCTTTTTCTATGTCAGACCATCAACCATCCAGGGCCCATGGGGCAGAACCCTGGGTGTAGACAAGCCTATCTCCTTTCTGCCACCTGCTGATGCAGCTGGGCACCGCAGCCACACCTGCAACACCTTGAGGGGCAGGAATTAAGACCTACAGATTTAAATCTATGTGACATGCGTAGTCGTAAATAAGATACTGAGCCTTCTGGCAGCATCTGAAGACAATCACAGAACACAGGTTTAGGGATCAGGAGAAAGGTACATGTTTGCTACAGCAGGGACTAGGGAGTAAGCCAAATCTCAAACCTCCAGTACCCTGCAGTCTCCCAGCATAGTCTTTGAAGCCAGATCACATGGATTCATGAGTTCATGATCAGCTACTTAATCAGCCAGATTCTGTGATGTTGTAAATTGGTTGGTTATACATTTGCCCATTCTTCTGTCCATGGTGCAAGAGCTTCAATAGCCATAGCCTTTTCCTTAAAATGCCTTACCTTAAAAAAAGCTTCAGTGTGTGTGTGGGAGAGGGGGGGGGTGGGGGGGGAGGGTGGAGTGCAGGGTGATTTCCAATTCATTTCTTTCTGGTTCAAATTTTAATAGGGTCAGGGTACAGTACTCTGGAAAATTAGTGTTAATGATTTTCAGCTAAGAACTTACAGTAATAAATAAGATGACAGATGCCTTAAGGGTTTAGCATATCATAACGGTCACAGAACCACAGTAACTGATTTTCTTTCATGGGAAAAGATTTGAGTTATACCTGACAGTGTTCAGGGCAGACTACTAGCTCTGTGCTCAGGACCCCACTCCTGCTCATGTTTGGGGTACCATGTGTAGTGCCAGAAATCAAGCCAGGATCAGATAGCACATGTAGAGCAAGTGCCTCATCCACTGTCCTCTTTCCAGCCCCTGAGCACAGTTTTCAAATAAATTCTGTTTGGAAAAATGTGACATTTAAGAAACTTAAAGTTTCTTAAATTTAAATATAAAATCAGTTTAGAATCAGCAGGCATTTAAAAGAATTGAAACTACGATCTTTTAATTTTTATTCGAAAAATGCAAATAATATATAGTGAAAATGCATGTTACTAAGCAGGTTTGTAGACCAAGTGGCAGAGTGCAAGCTACTTTTTGTCTCCATGGCCTGGGTGCTATCCTTGACACCACAGGACAGGAGCAGCTCTCTTCCCACCCTGCTGGGCCCTAAACCTGACCATCATATTCTGAGGGCCTGCTATGCTAAGTGGGTGGGTGAGCCCTTCGGAAAAATAAACTCTTGTAAGTTTATCAGTCACTTGTCTTTTTCTTGTCTTCCCATTGTTCATCGATTTGCTCGAGTGAGCACCAGTAATATCTCCATATATCCTGTAGCATGCTAGTGTAGCCCAAGGGCATCTGCTCGTTCCAGGAACATGAACAACCTCAAACCATTCCTTCAGGTCATGGGAAGGAGGTATATAGTTGTTTCTGGTTCTTGGCATATTAAATACAACACAGGTAGCCTGCCAGGTTCTGCCCATGAGGGTGGGATGCTTTGGGTAGTAGGCTCTCAGTTCATGCATTTACTGATGAACCGCAATGGGCAGATCAGCTTTTCTCTTGGGTGGAGCCCCGATGAGCTGTGTAGTCCTGATGTTGAAAATTGCTGCCCTCATGTTTGGGGGTTCCTCTGGCTTCTTGCAAGGGTCTATTGCGTTGGCGTGCCAGGGCCAGAACTCGCCTTCCCTCCTGGGTGCCTCCTGATCAGCTGAGCACAGGGAGAGCTGGTAGCAGCTCTGCCCCGTGTTATGTGTCTCTGGTTCAAGCATACCTGGGCTTGAAATAGGCTTCACTGTAGGGTGGGACTCTGTTTATCAGTACCAAATAAAGTATTTTTTGTTTTCATTTTTAATAAATCAAATGACAGTAGAGTATTCTGTTTGAATGTAGATTGATTAGAAATTTTGAAACAATTTTGATTTTTCAAATAGATTGTGCCTAGAATAATTTTGCTGATCCATCACATCTTAACATTAATTTTGGATAATCAAACATTTAAATTATGCATTATTATTTCATATATTTCTCTCTTACACTCCCAAATATCCAAATATTAAGGATTAATTATTTGGAAACCATGCTGGAAGACCAATATTTAATTTATAGTTTTATTTCAACCTTTACAAAAAAAATTAGTTTTTAGTAAGTTCAAGCACACTTGCTCTTTGATACCTTTCTTTTTTTTTTTTACTGACACATTATATCAGTTAGTGAAGATCTCTCACTTCATTAGCACATGTTGAAAACTGGAAAGAAGGTACTAGATATAGTGTCCATTTTTTGGAGAACAAACTGTTTATTGAAGTTTAGGAACTATGCAAAGACAACAAACGTTGAATTTATAAAGATAATAAGCCAAGGTGAAAACACAGTGTTAAACTAAATGGTTTTACTTTAATTTTAAAGTTAATGTAAATTAATGGTAATTTGAGCACTTATGTTGCTAAATACATAATTGAAAAAAATAATGCAATATTAAAAATTGCAACTATTTTCAGGCAACTGATATAGTATAGGGACAAGCCACATACCATGTGTGCAGTTGACCAGAGTTAAATCCCTCAGCATCACATATGGTCCCCCAACTACCAGGAGTGATCCCTGAGAACAGAGCCAGGTATAAGAACCTGAGTGCACCTGAGAGTGTGGCCCAAACCCTCCCCCCCCAAAACAAATCTCAAAATAAAACAATAAACAGATTTCACTTTGACCACTAAAGATCCATTAACTTTAAAGTGCAAGAGATCTATGGTATACTAGCTTAAGTAATTTTTCAGAGTGACCAGTTATATAAATTGAAATCATATTAAAAACTTGTAGCTCTAACTTGGAAGCCAACCTCAATTTTTAATGTAGACTCCAAAATATTTATTTTTTAGCATCCAATATAGTTTTTAGCATACTATTTTTTTTCATTCAATATTTTGAGGGATGGGCCGGAGTGATAGCATGGCGGGTAGGGCATTTACCTTGAATGCTGCCGACCTGGGTTTGATCCCCAGCATCTCATATGGTCCTCCGAGCACCGCCAGGAGTAATTCCTGAGCAAAGAGCCAAGAGTAACCCCTGAGCATTGCTGAGGGAGCAAAAAAAAAAAAGCAAAATATATATATATTTTGAGAGAGAGAGAGAGAGAGGAATTTATTTTAATCAACTAATCTAGGACAATTCACTTTTTTAGCATTGCATTCCATATTGTAGAAATGCAATGATTGATATATCTCTATATGAATATGCATTTTCACTTTTAAAGCACTCAGAACAATGTTACAGTATATATGTTTTAACAAATATGCTGTGTATTTTTAACTTTAAATTAAATAGATTAAATTACTGAACTATAGAGTGATTTTAAGATTTTAATTTTCTTTTAAGAGAGTTTCTCAAAAGAACAAAACAGTCACACTCCTATATTTTGATGCTTAAGAATACTCTTTTTCTCAAAAATCTACTACCAGGGGCCAGAGAGAGAGGGGAGAGAGAGAGAGAGAGAGAGAGAGAGAGAAGAGAGTACAGTAGGTAAGGATCATGCATGCTTATGTTCAACCTGGATTCCAACTCCAGCATGCCATATTTCCCCCTGAAGCCATCTGCAGAGGTCCCAGTAGGCAGAACCAGAGAAAGCCCTGAGCACTGACAGTTGTGGCTCCCAAAAAAACAAAAGCAAAAAACAAAACAAATTCACTACCTGTTTCTTACTGGTGCCTGGTTGAACAAATCAATGAACAACAGGAAGACAAGTGACAAGGGACAAGTATACTATTCTATTCTCATATATAATCAGTATCCTAGATTTTATTTAAATATTTGTAACTTGAAATTGTCTTTGTCATGTTTATTTTGCAATTTATATCAACTGGATCACGATCACTGTCTTCCCGCTTATCATCGATTTGCTCGAGCGGGGGGGGGGGCAAAGAACCCCCCAGTAATATCTCCATATGTCCTGTCTCATGCTTAGTAGAGCCCAAGGGCATCTAGCTTGCTCTCAGGAAGCATAAAGAGCCTCAAGACAAAATTCCGGAATGAGGTCTATAATTGTTACTGGTATTTGGCATATCAAATACAACACGGGTAGCTTTGCCAGGCTCGTGCCGTGCAGGTAGCATACTCTTGTAGGCATCTCTAAGTCCAGCATTTATTGATGAACTGCATGGCCAAGCCGGGCTGTGATTGGCTGGTCTGCTGGGTGGGAGTTCTGAATCTAAAGAGAATGTTCGATGTGGAAAATGGAGGCCCTCATGGAGTGGGGGTCGCCTGGCTTGTTGCGAGGCTCTGCTGGGGTGGTGGGCCATGGCTAGAACCCACCATCCTGTCCCGGGATGCCTCATGAGCGGCTGGTCACAGTGGAGAGCCAGTAGCAGCTCTGCCCCATGTCTGGAAGTCTCCTTGCAATTTATATGAATTTTATAATGCATATGGCACAAGAAAATGCCCATTTTTATTATAAAGTCAAGAAATGAGTACAAAGCCTATAATGAGATATTAAATAATTAAGCAATTTCTCATGGATTAAACTGTTTTGTTTAATAAATTGATTTTCATGAACATAAGGATAAATAATTGTCATATCTTCATATCACTATGTGATTTTCAGAAAAAAAACTTTTTTTACTAAGTGCTTAATCATTTAGTTGCTGTATTTGAAGGACTATTATTCCCTTTTGCATATTAATCAGATTGTTTCGTACTAAGAATATTTTCCTTTTGGGGCTTCACCCAGTACTGGCTCAGGACTGTACTCAGGAGTGAGTATCAGTGGTCTTTGGGGTTCTGGGAATGGAACTGGGAGTGATCACTTATGCAGTCACATATGTGGTCTGGGGATGGAACTTGGGTCACTTGCATACAAGGAAACCGCCTTATTCACTGTAATATTTCTCCATCCAGAATTTTACATCTATTTTCTAAATAGTTTCTAACACCATCTTTCTATTGTTTTGATTTTTAGACAATATTTTTCTTTTTATATTGTTTCATTAGTTTTTAAAATGCATATTCAAATTATTTTAAAAAGTATTAGGAAGAAACTATTTGGAAAGACTGAATATTATTTTTATAAGTAATTTCTAGTTCCTAAGCAGAAAATGTCCTCTATTCATCTAGGGATCAATGGCTATATATTTTATGCATTTTGGTTTGCATTTATGATCAATTGTAACTCCCACTAACTGGTCCAATGTTTAGATATGATTGACTTTTTTTTGATGCTTTAGTGCTTTTTTTAATGATACCACCATGAGATATACAATTACAAAGATGTTTATGATTGAATTTCTGTCATACAATGTTCCAGCAACCATCCCTCCACCAGTGCACATTTCCCACCACCAATGTCCCTGGATTCCCTCCCACCCCACACCCCCAGCCTGCCTCTATAGCAGGCACATTTCTACTTCTCTCTCTCTCTTTCTTTCTCTCTCTCTGTTTCTCTCTCTCTATGTCCCTCTCTTTCTCTCCCTTCTCTTACACATTGTGACTTGCCATACATACATTTAGGGGGTTTCATGCTTATCCATTTGCCTACATTTAATGTTCAGTTCTAATCTGGTGTTACCATTTTCAACAGCTAGTAGAATTCTAGTGTATATTTGTATCCCACAAATGAATGCAGTCAGTCTGTTTTTCCTCTTCCTTCTGACTAATTTCACTAAGCATGAAAAAAATTTTAGTTTTTTCTTGTTTTAGATTGGTATATTGTTTCGGTGGAGTCTGGGGTTCATTTGTTGGAGACCCGTGGGTCTCCCTGCTCCGCGGTGTTGTTTTTCTAGGTCTTTTGGATGTGTGCCAGTCTCTGTGGTGTGATATTATATCTCATTATTGTTTTGAGTTGCATCTCCCTGATGGTTAGTGATGAGTAGCACTTTTTTGGTATGCCTTTTGCCCATTCTAACTTCTTTGTGGAAATTTCTATTAATTTCTTCTCCCCATTTTTAATGAATGTGGATTTTTTTCTTGTAAAGTTCTACCAGTGTCTTATATATCCTTGATATTAACCCCTTATCAATGAATATTGGATAAATATTCTTTCCCATTCTGGGGATGCTTTGTATCTTGTTCACAGTTTTTTTTTGTGGTACAGAAGCTTTTCTGTTTCATGTAATTCCATTTGTTTATCTGTGTTTCCATTTGTTTTGTTAGTGGCGTTTTGTCTTTGAAAATGCCTTTAGCTTCAATGTTGTAGAGGGTTTTGCTTATGTTTTCTTAGATATACCTAATAGATTCATGTCTGATGTTGAGAGGTTTTATCCATTTAGGTCTAACTACTTTTATGCATGGTATTAGAAGGCAATCTAAGTTTTTTTTTTTACACGCAGCTACCCATTTTACTATCATCACTAGTTGAAGAGGCTTTCTTTGCTATGCTTAATGATTTTTGCTCCTTTATCGAAGATTAAGTGATCGTATATTTGAGAATGTGTGTCAGGATATTCAGTTTTAGTCCATAGGTCGACAGGTCTGATTGATTTTTAATATAACTATTTATGCAGGGGTTAATAAAAAAATTCTTTTGATGTGAGAAAAGTCAGGTATCCAGGGGTTAATAAAATTAGTGTTTATAAGCTCAGAAATTATGACTATTAGAATAAAAGAATTTTTCAGGCCAGGAGCGATAGTTCAGTGGGTAGGGCTTTTGCCTTGCATGCGGCCGCCCCATGCCAGTCCGGGTTCAATCCCCAGCATCCCATATGGTCCCCCCGAGCACCGCCAGGAGTGATTCCTGAGTGCAGAGCCAGGAGTAACCCCTGACCATTGCCGGGTGTGACCCAAAAAAAAAAAAAAAAGAATTTTAAGTAGTCATGTGGTTCTGCTTTCCACATTAATTTTACATAAAGTATTCACTAAATACAATCATAATAAAATATACTGTTTATCATATAAAATGCAGGTCTTATATCTTATTGTCAACTAAGGAAACTATGATGCTAAGGGTATATGGTATATGCTATAGAAAACACTAGAAACATAATCAGGGGCTATCAAAATTTAATTGTATTTGTTCAAGAATCTGCTGGGCAAAATGAAGTAATAAATCTACCTACCATATCTATATTTGGCTGACACAGCTGGGCTCAGCTGGTTTCTCCTGCAGGTGATCAGGGATCATATGATGCCAGGAATCGAGCCTCTGCCTGCCATGTGTAAATGATGCATTCTCAGGTCTTAGAACTATCTCTAACAAAATTTCTATTGAATCACCATGAGATAGACCATTACAAAGTTGTTCACTGGATTTCAGTCATACAATGTTCAAACACCATGCCCCTGCTGGTCTACATTTCCCAGAACCAATGTCCCCAGTTTCTCGCCCACCACAGCCCATCTTCCAATCACCTCTCTTAACCTGCCTCTATGGCAGGCATTTTATTCTCTCTTTCTCTTCTCTCTGTCAATCTCTCTCTCCCTCTTTCTCTCTCTCCCTCTCTCTCTCTCTCCCTCCCCCCTCACTTTGGGTATTGTGGTTTACAATACAGATACTGGCAGGCCATCATGTATCATATCCCTTTCCCCATGAACCAAATTATATTTTTCATATCACCATAGAATGTGGTATTTTTAGATCAAGACTTGCTGAAAGAGAAAACATATAGAGAGTTTAAATCAATGTTTTATTCATATTGAAACAAACTGAAGAAGGATGAAATGGTAGAGTAGCAGTGACGAGTATGTCACTTTCCTACATATATATTTTATAGTATTCTGAAAACCTCAGTAATGTCTAACATATCCCAGGTAGTTAAGCATTATAGAAAAAGTACAAAATAGAGTTAAAAATGAAGCTAAGTGTATTTTCAGTAATAACTTAGTCACATAGAAGATTGTGGAAAGCAAAGGAATGAACCTGTCACTTTGGAGAATAGTACCTTAACTTGATACCTAAGGCTATAGACAACAATAACTGATCAGAATGCTATAATCCAGTTAGTAAATATGTCACTTACTGAGCTATGAATTAACATTTGAAACTGCATTGTGTATAAATCAGAATGGAACACATAACTGTCAATTTTGAGAGCTGACTTTTGCACTAATAGAGCAAAAGTTGCAAATTTATAAAAGGAACTCTGTGGCATTAGATTGGAATTAAGATATCAGTATGAATCATTGATAATGTATAGTGGTACCCACATGCACACGTACACACACACAAACACACACAGTATATAGATATATGTATCACTTAGCTCTGTCTATTGAGATGTCAAAAGCAATGATGCCTTTGTATCAGGAGCACATCTAATACTTAGATCTTTTAATTAAGTCAGTTTTTCTCCTTTAAAAACAATTGTAGTAAATTGTCTTTTTTACTTAAAGAAATCATTCGAAGGATATGGCCCCTGAGTGAATTCATGGTGATGTGTGTTATCATAAGTATCAGAGCCACAGAGCCACTGACATCTATCAATAGTGACATATTTGAAACATCTTTGAAGCAGAGCAGTTTTTAATTCTTCATTGATTTCCGCAGACATTTCCAGAATATCTTTTCTTTGAAATAGCAGAAACTCTATTTCCTGACTATATTACATTTTCTTGTACATTTTCAGCTCGTATTTGTTCTTGCAAGTGAGTAATCTCAATAGGTCCCCACTCCAGTGGGTGGGGATGATTTGATAGACTTAGAGAAAACAGCAGCAAAAATAAATACCAATTACTAATCTAGAGACCACTGTTATGCTTGAAAATGCACTGCACTGTTTTCTCTTTAGAGAATTCTATATCATGTTATTTTCAGCTATTTAGAAACAAACAAAAGTCATTAATGTTCTAAATTCTCTTTGGGTTAGAGATTGACTTTTTTCTGTGACTATTTAGGATCCTGAATATATATTTTAATATGTAACATTAAAAAACAGTGTAGAGAATGGTTTTGTCCAAGTTTAATTGCTCAGCTTAACTATGCAATACATCAGTAGGCCTCATAGGCTTATTTTATATGCAGTCTTTCCTGTAATGACACAGAGTTTGATGATGCACTTTTGAATTTTTTCTTCCTGGAATGATTACCTCTGTGAGGTTTGAGAAAGTTAGATGATTTGTTTTCAAAAAATTCTTCCTGGCAGGAGATAAAAGATATTGTTCTTTGTGGTATTTTTCAAGCTTTAGTGCAATTTTTCAATGTTGCATTTATTTTTAAGGAACTTGTGAAGCGGAACTGTCTATGATGTTCCTTTTAAAAATGGAATAGTTAGCATGATAAAATTCAGTTTTTAAAAAATACATTTATGCTTTTAACATCTAGCTAAATTATATGAACCCTTTAACACCACTTGAGTGCTTCTATGTAAAAGCTACTTTTGTATGTTTTGCCTTATTTTTTTCAGAAGTGGAGTATATTTGAAAAACTGATGAAGTTTTATTTGCAGAATACCAACTTGGTATATCATTATATAGGTTTGATTTTCTGTAATTTAGTTATGTACTTATACTAACAAATAAGTACGCATAAATATATGCACACATATATAAATTTCCTTTAGCACATTTTTATTTATGAAAACAAGTTTTCTTTTAAAAGAAATAAATTTGTTAAATGCTTAAATGCATTTTAGAATGCTATTTAAATAAAATTCTGTAAGAATGTAATTTTTCAAAACATTCTAAGATGTATAATTTCATCACATAAATTTGATCACTTGTAAAATGTGTATTTCTAGATCAAATGATCAAATTTATTTACCAATCTTATTTCTGTTGATAAAGTTCTGGCAAGAGATTGGCAGAAGTTGAGTTGTCAATCTTTCCCCCTATACCAAATAGATAAAACATCTAGGAAATAAAACTAAAATAAGGAAATTGAATGACATCTTAAGCAGAATGTTGTGACAGCAAATCTCTGCTGAAAACATGGGGAGTGCAGCAAAATCCCCTGAAGACAGCGGGAGCAGAAGGTTTTCAAATCAGTGAAGCAGTGATAGCTATTAGGAAATTTTGCTTCACGAGACACTGAATTGAATTCAGAAATACCAAATGAATACTTGCCTCTAGAAGGATTAGAGCTTGACCCTTAAAATAATGAGTAGCTCCGCAATCGGAAAGAATATGAAACCAGGATAGTGGCAGAAGAAACAATTCCATAAATGCTCCAAATTGAGTATATCTATTGCACAGGATGTAGCCAAGCACCTAAGAGTTTTGAAGTGGAATTCATTTGGAGATTTCAGAACATTCTCTCCTATATTCCCTGTGGTTACTTAACACTCTGCCCTAGGAAAAAGTTGGTAGAGCATGAGGGAAAAGGACCAGTTCAAGGATGAAATCTGTGCCTGCCAGATAACAGTAAGCCTCATTGACAGTTAAGTCCTCCATTAAATGTATGTGTTTTGGTTTCCCTGAGAGTAAGATATCTTGCAGATACCTTGGTATTTAACAATATAAAGACTATGTCAGGACTGAGAGAGAGCACTGTGAGCTATGACTGACAGTCTGCTACTTTCTGTCTGCATTCCTTTCTCTTGCTATAGTAATGCACATATAGAGACACGTGAGTACTATCTGATAATGTTTTATTTCTGTGTAAACTTTCATTAAACATTATCAGTCAGATTTCTCGGACTTCACTGAACCGAAAAGCAATTTGTATAAATTGAGTTCTCTCTACTCATATCTATATTATCCTTGCTCACATACTCTAGCAAATAAACTAAAAATTGTACATTCTACACCATAAATATCTGTCATTCTCTTTGGTAAAAAGTTTTTCTTACACCTGCACTTAGATATGAGTCATACATTCTAAAATGGGCTACTCAAAACTTTTCTGTAATAATTATACAATCTGGTATACACCAAAACTCTTCAGTGCCACCCTCTTGAACATCATGCAACAATTAGAATGGGAAGGAATGAGAGTGAAGATAGATGGTCGGCAACTACACCACCTCTGCTTCGCTGATGACATCGTTCTAATAACACCAAACATTAGCTAAGGAGCACAAGTGCTGGCTGACTTCCACCAAGAATGTGGAAAGATAGGTCTACAGCTGAATCTCAACAAAACTATGTTCATGAAAAATGAACTAGTTCCTAGGCCCCACTCACTCTCAAAGGAAAAAAACATCTCTGAATGCAGCAGTTATGTGTACCTAGGTTGAGAAGTCAACATGATGAATGATCTAAAACCTGAGCTGCGCAGGAGGAAGGGAGTGGCATGGAATGCCTTCAAGAGCATCAAAGAAATAGCTAAAAGGACAAAGAACCTCTGGCTCCAGGCATATGTCTTCAACTCCACCGTTCTCCCTGCATTAACATACGCCTCAGAGACCTGGGCCTTACAAAAGCAGGATGAGAACGCTATTTGGGTCTCCCAAAGAGGAATTGAAAGAGCTATGCTTGGAATATCAAACCTCACTCAAGTGAGAGAGTGGAATCACGAATTCCGACCTCCATCCACGATCCAGAGTCAGGGATGCTGTCTCGTTTGCCAAGGCATCGAATATCAGATGACTGGACATGTAATGCAATTTGGAGATGACCGCTGGACTAGAGCAATTACGACTGGATCCATGGTACATCAAAAGATCACGTGGCTGCCCACGCTACAAGATGGTCAGACTTCTTCGTCAAGACCCTCAATGAACGGTTTGAGGCTCTTCATATTCCTGAAGCAACCAGATGCCATTGGGCTACACTGGCTCGTGATTTGTTCAAATGGAAATGTTACTGGCAACCAGTTGAGCAAATCAATGAATAACGGGATGTCAAATGAAGTGATCAGGTGACACTCTGCTATACTGCATTTTCTGAGTGTTCCTTAAAAGCAGGATCAAGTAGAGGCCAACTAGCTTTCTTAATTATATTTGCAGACTCACCTTTTGCTCCTCCTTCCATCTCTAGATCTTAGATGAAGAGAGACCTCAGCCTCAATTACTCTGTTTTCTTAGAAAGATGTTCAATGAATTGCTTCCAAGTAAGCAAGGTTTATAGCATGGCCCCCTACAAAAGAGTTTTTTGGTTTTGGTTTTTGTTTCTAATGGAGTCATCTGGGAGCTCTTTTTATAAGACCCACAGACACAACAGCAATGATTAAAACCATTACCAAAGAGCCTGATATCTTAAAAATTATCTAGAACATAATTCTGACTCTCAGAAGTTCATCCTCTCAGGTCATATATCCTTAGATCAATAAAGGAAACAAATATAAATGTGTAGAAAGGTCATCTTTCCTATTTATGGAAAACGTGCTCTACATTCTGATAAATTTGTGTTCAGCATTTTATCTAGAACCTTGATTTTGAGCAAAGTATTTCATGTTTGAAGACACGCTTTCATTTGTAAAATTGAAATAAATGACAGAAAACTCATATTATATTTGTGATGAGAAATTCTGTTCTAGGCATTTATCTGTGTGTACAATGTAATAACAGATCATGCATAAAATTGAGTAATTCATTTTAACAATAAGTATTTGTTACTATTTATAACAACTGTAATAAGAAACTTCCTTTAAGTATGTGTACATATTTTATTCCTGGTTAAATATGAACCTCTTTGGGATGAGAAACTGACTTTTATTTCATTAATTTTTTAGAACCTGCTAAAATGTCTTCAAGTGATTTTAAAATTCAACTATTTTAACCTAATATCGATAGGTTAGCAGATGAATTTGCAAGGTAGCATTTTATATGCTCACAATATTGCATGGAAAACTATGTCATATTTTGAAGAGAAAAGTTTCAAAATTGGCATTTCAAGAGTAAAATTTCCCAGAAGTTATTCTTTTCCTATTGTTCTTTAATATGTTAATTTTTATTTATGCTTGCCCCTTCTCTACCTTACAAAGGCATTTCCAGGCAGATCTTGGCTCAAAACATTGGCATATAAAAGGGCCTAGGTGAGGTGCTGGGAAAAATTACCTGAGGGCATTTGACCCTCCCTGCTTCCCATAATAGTGGGAGGTCTGAGTTGCAGGGGTATAAAACTAGCCTGCTTCCTCTCTTGGCTCTCTCTTTTTTGGGGTGCTCTCTCTTTGAGGGCTTGCACTCTTCTTGGGAATCTTGTCTTTGTCTCCTCTTTACAGGGCCTTAACACGTGGTGGCTGCCATCTTGGTCTACACGTGTCTGGGGTTCTAGCCAGGAATCCTAAGCACAGGGTTTTTCCTATTGCTGATTTATATGCCTGAACCTGTGATAAGTAAAGCCTTTTAAAACTGCATCGGATTCCTGAGTCTTCATCCATTCCCCGCCAACTTCGGAGGTAGAAAGGAACTCGCTTCCCGCACTGTTGGGGACCCCAGCATCGCCCCCCGACAACAGTGACCTCAGTTTCATCCATTTTTCTTTTATATGTCAGTGGGAATGTTAGTCATTCTCAATATCCAGACTCCATAGTTCATCAGAGTTCCATCCAAGAGAAAACCTTATCTTCCCCCTTTAAGTTTCATCAGTAAATGCCCGGGTTGAGAGCCTTCTACTGAGACTATACCTCCTACACGGTAAAGCCTGGCAAGCTACCGTATTTTATTTACTTTTTTGCCAAAGACCAGTAACTATTATGAACCTCAGTTCCATAACCTGAAGAATGGTTCCGGGCTCCTCCTGTCCCTGTAGCAAGTAGATGCCCTTGGGTTACACTTGCTTGTGACAGGACTAATGGAGATGTTACTAGTGCCCACTCGAGCAAATCGATGAGCAATGGGAAAACAGTGATACAGTGATGTCAGTGGGATTCCAGTGTATATTCGTTGTGGTATCTTACTGATTCAGTCTTCTGTCGATTATGCTTTATGCTGTTTCATTGATTTAGTTAGGTATTCTGAATACCTATCGTGCAATGTTCAGGCAATGCACAGATGAATATTTAATGCATATGTTTTTTTGAATTAGTATTTTCATAGTTTTCTGACAAATACCTAGAAGCTAAGTAATAAAGTAATGTATTAGTTCTGGTTTTAAGTTTCTGAGAAATTATCACTTGTATCACTTGTCTTCCCATTGTTCATCAATTTGCTCAAGCGGGGAGCCAGTAATATCTCCATTCATTGGGAAAGAGGTCCATTATTGTTACTGTTTTTGGCATATTGAATATACCATTGGTAGTTCGTCAGGCTCTGCTGTGGCTCTGGGTTCATCCCAGGGGGCCCAGTCTCTTCCTGTGTCAGACGATCAACAATCTAGGGTCCCACAGGGCAGAGCCCTGGGTGTAGACAAGCCTGTCTCCTGTCTGCCACCTGCTGATGCAGCTGGGTACCGCAACCACATCTGCAACACCTCGAGGGGCAAGTGAGAAATCATATATTTTTTGTGAATAAATTAATAAAAACACAGAAATTGACAGCTCCATTAACATTGGGTAAGAGTGGCTCTTCTGTATCTTAAGCAATATTTATAGATAAAAAAATGGAAACCTCAAAAAAAGCATCACCTTGGGATCAGAGCTATAGTATGGAGGGTAGTGTGTTTGCCTTGCACAAAGCTGACCTGGGTTCAATCTTGTCATCCCATATAATCCCTAGAGCACCGCACCACCAGAGGTAATTCCTGAGTGCAGATCCAGCAGTAACCCTTGAGCTTGCTGGGTGTGACTAAAAAGCAAAACAAACAAACAAAAAGTCCCCCCATTTACACTTCATACAACTTCTTCAAATGTTAATATCTTTCATAACTATAATTGTAAAGACAGGGATTTTAACATATACATTGCTATTAACTAATTATAGACTTTGTAATTAACTAATTACAAAGAAGCCCAAATATTTCCTGTTGTTTTAAAATTCCACCAATAAGAGAGATGTATTTCAAGATATTTATTGTTAATATCTTTCATAATATAATTGTAAAGACAGGGATTTTAACATACATTGCTATTATATTATAGACTTTGTAATTAACTAATTACAAAGAAGCCTGAAAATATATTTTCCTGTTGTTTTAAAAACTCTCATCCAATAAGAGAGACCTGAATTTCAAGATATTTTTTATATGTTTATGAACAAATTTGAGATTTGACATGCATTTTCTCAATACAGAATATTAAGTGGGTAACTGTTTTTATCTTTCTCATTATCAGTAAGATTAACATTGATCACTTGGTTTTTTGGGGTCTAAACAGATTTATTCTCTACAATTTTCAACTTTGAAATTGATAAATATTTTTCTTGGGAAATAGTTTAAACCTTGCAGTTAACCTATTATTATCACACTTTTATTATTGTCATTCTCCAGTAATATTTCTTGCCATATTTTAATACATTTGTCACTAAAAGCTAGAAAATGAAACTTGAATTTTCAGTCGTTGTGCTTTTATTTGTGTATACTCATCCAGCAAATGGAAATCATTTCTTTCAATTAGCAAGATTCTCTTCCAATTGTTTCCAGGTTAAATTTCTTATATTTGATATAATACTCTTTCTCATCAAAATTTATCTACTTCTCCCTCATGTTTCATGCCAATTTTATAGTTTTTGAAACTATATCTGAAAGATTATAATTAAAGATATTTTACTTACTGCAAAAATAACATAATTATAAAAGCCCCTTTAAAGTTGGAGAGGTATTTATATAATGTCTATTTTGTGAAATATATTGTTGATAACAAACAATTCAGTTAGCGCCATCTAAATTGGCCCAAAATATAAAAGTCAGGGGCAAATTTAAGTAATGAGATGAGCAATTCCTTTAAATAACTGGAAGGATCACCTAAGGAGATATAAAATCAAAACCATGTTTCAATTATAATTCAAAGTTATAATTCACAAATATTAAATAATTTGATAAATATAAGTGTACATGTATTCTTAAGATATTTGATTTTTTTATATCTCGTATTTTTCACTTAAGTTCTTATGGTTAAGAAAACTCTCCAAGTGTTCTAGGAGATTCTAGAAATTCTAGAACACTCTCCAAGTATTCTTAACCATATGTTTGGAGAAAGAGAACGGATGATAAAACATTCATAACAAAACTTTAAACTATCAATAATAGTCCTGTGGTACTTATAACAACACTGTGTAGAGTTCAGTAATTATGTATTCAGATATGTATTTCAGTGAAAACGAGTCTTTCTTTTCTACCATTTAGCAGCCTAGCTATGAGATGTTGAATATATACAATTTATTTTTTTAAATTGTATATTGCACCTTGCTGAGAAGAGAAACTGAGACTGAGAATCAAATATAGCTTTGTTGGGAAGATTCAAAGAGATGATTGCAACCTGTTGTTGCAATTATTTGTGGCTACTTATAATTAACTATGCAAAAATATACCTATTCATTGTCTAACAGAAAGGTAACTTAAAAATTAGTTCATCCATTTCTTTGATCATGCCTTCAATTCAAAAAGTAGATATGGGCAAGACAGTGATCATCAGTTTGGAATAAAAAGTTAAGTCAAGGGCAGCTTTTGAAATTTTGATGTGGGTAAACCAGTCCATTGGAGTCACTTGCACTTTTCTGGCATGGAACTTTATTGTAGACCCTTTGGTCTAGAGTCCCACTGAATACCAAAACTGTTGGCACATAATAAAAGTTTGGATAAGGAGCCAACCTATTTTCCATTTCAAAAATTTCTAGAATTTTTGTGTTATTTTATTTCAACTATAGGACACATATCAACCCTCAGCCAATTATTAAAGTTTCAAAACCACAAGTATTGGTTGAAGATGTTTCATAAATATCATTACCAAAACTCAAATAAAATCCAAACATAAAGAGAAAGTTTAACAAATGGGAAAGTCATGCAAGATGTATGGAGACATTAATGTAGAGAAAACAGTTCACAACCACTTTCTCTTGTGAAATTAAAGTTTTAATTTCACCTAAAGTTTTAAAGGTGATATAAGTACCCATTCATTGATGTTAATATTTGCTATTTGTAAATACTACTATAGACTACAGGGAAGACCATATGATATTCTGCTCCTTTCTTAACCTCAGGCATACCTAATTTAAAGAAAAACATAAGTTTTTTATTAGTTGAGGATTTTATAAATCACATGTTCAAGAGAAATTCTAGAAATTAAGAAAAATTGAGGCACAGGATATTCCCATATAATTTTTGATTAGTTAATATTTTTTGCCTGTGTAAATTTGAAGTCAAAGCCATCTCCAATGCATATGCACATCATAGGAAGTAAAACACGTTTTGCTGTTTATTTTGTATTGAGGTATGGGCCTACCTGAGTAGATGAAAGGGCTGTTTTAATTACTATAGTTTATGTAACATGATTTTAATATTATTAAAGTTTATGGTTTTGATATACTGTACCTATCACCACCAAAGTGATCCACAATCCCCTGACACTGTTAACTCTGGTCCAATTTTCCATTCTCCATTTTCCTCTGACCTCTTGGTAATTGCTTTTGTAATTCTATACCAAGATTTTACATGGCAAATGAAACTAACAAAGCTTTAAAAAAAAACAAAACTTTGATAGAAAATCAAGTTTTTTCAATAGACTAAAAATAAAAGGTACACTTTTGATGGGAGTAAGTAATACATCTAATTAAGGGCTAATATACAAGATAGCTAAAGTACTCAAGAAGCTCAACAACAGAAAATACAGTACTATAAAAAATCAGGAGAGAAGATGAAGAGACATTTCCCCTAAAGAAGACAAACAAGATGGACTATATAAATGTGTTCATCATCATGTATTATTGGGGAAGTGCAAATCAAACAGCAATGATATGTCATCTCACAGACCTGAAGGTCTGGAAACATCTAGTAATGGCAGGATGCAGTGAAAACGAAATTGGGTTCCATTCATTTCAACTCATTCACTGTTGGTGGTAATGTTACAAACATGTTCTGTCTCTTTGGAAGCAGTGAGGAGATATAATAGTTACTTCTGAAGCTGCTAGTAACTTCTGAATAGTAATAGTAAGTTTCCAACAGTAATAATAATATTAACTCCTGAAGTTACTTCAGAAGAGACTTTCCAAGACTCTGCCAGTCTTTTATCTATTGCAACTCAGTACTGAAAACCCTCTACAACATGACTGACATTCTATTTCGGCTTTTGAACATTTTGAGTGATGAATAATCAACACTGATTTCTAGACAAAACTAAACTTGTTAAATCGAGGCCTTTAAATGCATTTATGAAAGTGTTGAACCGAAATAAAAATACTGAAAATTTGGTTTTACCCAAATTAGGCAACTTTACAACTTTAAAACATTATAAGTTATATAGAATTAATGTGGCTTTCTTGTTATTTTAAAAGAGCAGAAACTCAGCCACAACAGAGCATCTTAAAAAAAGTGGAAAATATGGTAATTATTTTTAATTGCCAGATTCAGGGTAAAGCAATTTTAAATGACTGAGCTTCTTCCCCCACAGCCCCACACTTTAATTTGGAACTGAGTCAAGTCTCTGCTAAGGCATTCTAAATTATATTAAGTCAATTTACAAATGGAACATTTAAAAGTTGTAGATAAAAGTAAGGTAATTAAAATAAATAAAATTATTATAGAATACTTTTAATATTACAAATATTCTGTAATGAGGTATGGTTATATTTTAACATATGTTTAATATATAATGTAGAAGGCAAAATCTTATGTAAACTTATACTGATAGAATCATACCCTAGAATAATACTAACTTATCAATGCTATAAGAGAGCCTGTCAAACTAAAGCACATGAAAGGAGAATTGGTTTGATCAATTCAGGAAATCAAAAGTCATCAAATATAACAAATATGATCAGAAATATATTGATGTATGTGACTTTTCTGTTAAGTCAATCTGAATTTGAATTTAGAATTGCATATTAGAAAAAGTACTCCATATCTTACCATTAATTTATATTACTTTATCAATAATATAATTCAATTTTAACACTGTTCAGAAAAGCTAGAGGAACTTCTGTATAGCAAACTACATTTTTCAAATACTTTCCCAAAAACATTCCATGTCAAAGGTTAATTTCTGTGTCCGCTTTACTAGACTTGGTGTGATGGCTTGAAATGCTAATTGCAGAACTTGAGGTCCCTTGGGAGCCCTTAAAATATATCAGAATGTTTATTTCTATTAAACTTGTTTGATATTATATTTCCCCAACTCTGTAAATAAAATTGATGCTTTGAAAATATGTGACATGTTTATCCAGTAACTTGTATTCCCTACACTCACAGAAAAACTTAGTCAACAGTGTGAAACAGACATAAAGATGACAGAAATGTGACATGTGAAATTGAGGTCCTTATTCAAATGATATTATATATGTTGATATTCAAATGAATTATTACCACATTTAAACAGTTAAAAATATTCTTAATTTGAGTGAATAAAAAGAGATAAAAGAATATATAATAATAGGACTTCTATGGATCTGGGAGACTGTTTGCTAGTTTCTCTTCTCCCCCCAAAAGTAATAACTAACACTATTTTATGTGAAGTGGTCTAACAATTTATTTTCATTTAGAAAATGTATAGCGCCTCAATTCCAATCACTTTAAATTAGTATAAAAGCTTTCTAAAATTGAGTCATTATAATTTAGACCATTGGACTAAAGAGTACTTAAAGATTTGAAATGAAAAGTCAGACTATGACAAATATATTTCATTACTCCCTACTGCCTGAGCAGCCAAGTGGGAGATGCTTCCAGTAAAATATGATTAAATAATATAAGTGACTCAGTGCTCCCCATCCAGAGACTGAAACCTAAAAGTGACTTCCTAATCATAAGACTTAAATATTAGAGGATTACCACTGAATTGAGAATGTGAAAACTTCTCAGAGAGGTTATGAACAATTTTATGCTGTTATTAGACAGTTTTTTCTTAACACTTACTGTGCATTTCAGAACGGGATTCACATTTTTTTTAGTTTTAGAAAAACTAACTTACTAGAACATTTAATAAGAATATAGAGTGGTATTAAAGATAGAAAAATATGGAATTTTTAGGGTAAAATAATGAAAATTTAAATAAGAGCAGTAACTAGAGAAAGAAAGAATAGAATTTACATTTTCAAGTGAATCAAAGTAAAAGATCTGGTAGTCAGTTTCAAGTGGGGCATCAAAAAGCTCCAGACCCCAATAAAGTCCCTAGAAGAGTTTGTATTGTGTACTATATTGCCAGGGATGAAACCTGAATTGGCTGTTTGCATGACAGATGCCCTACCCACTGTACTGTCTCTCTGGCCCCCAGACTATTTTTATTTTTTTAATTTTTTTTCCTTTACATTTTATTTATTTTTTAAAAATTTTTTATTTTTACAATTACAAAGATATATAATTAAAAAGTTCACTCCAGCACCCATCCCTCCACCAGTGCCCATCTCCCACCACCAACTACCCGGTTCCCTCCCCTCTCCCCAGCCCTCCCCATGGCAGGTTCTTTATTTCTTTCCCTTTCTCTTTCTCTTTTCCTTCCCTTCCAGACTATGGATTACAGAACATACATTAAAGGGTTGTCATGTGTATCTTTTGCCTCTATTCAATGCTCAGTTCTAGGTTGGCATTAGTACCCTCGACAATTGTTAGCACACTGTTCCATTTTCTGTCTTACCTAGCCTCTGACTCCCACACGTTTGTGATAATTTCCACCTTTGACAAGACCTCCTGATATATGTTTCACTTGACCTTGGATATTGGTATCATAATATGTACATATATATTTATGTTATGCAAATAAATGCAGTCATTCTGTATCTGTCTCTCTCCTTCTGGCTAATTTCACTCAACATAATCTTCTCCATGTCCATCCATTTATAGGCAAATTTTATAACTTCATTTTTCCTAACAGCTGCATAGTATTCCATTGTGTAGATGTACCAAAGCTTTTTTATCCAGTCATCGATTTTTGGGCACTCTGGTTGCTTCCAGATTCTGGCTATTGTGAATAATGCTCCTATGAACATAAAAGAGATGGTATTTCTGCTGTGTATTTTTGGTTTCCCAGAATAGATTCCCAGGAGTGGTATGGCTGGGTCAAATGGGAGTTCAATTTCTAGTCTTTGGAGGAATGTCCATATTGTTTTCCAGAAAGGCTGTACCAGCCAGCATTCCCATCAACAATGGATGAGTGTCCCCTTTTCCCCACATCCATGCCAGCACTTGTTGTTCTTGCTCTTTTGAATATGTGCCAGTCTCTGTGGTGTAAAGTGGTATCTCATTGTTGTTTTGATTTGCATCTCTCTGATGATTAGTGATGATGAGCATTTTTTCATGTTTTTTTTGGCCATTCGAATTTCTTCCTTGCTGAAGTTTCTGCTCATTTCTTCTCCCCCATTTTTTGATGGGGTTGTTTGTTTTCTTCTTGTAAAGTTCTACCAGTGCCTGATATATCCTGGATATTAACCCCTTATCAGATGGGTATTGGGTGAATATTCTTTCCCATTCTGTGGACTGCTTTTGTATCTTAGTCACTGTTTCTTTTGAGGTGCAGAAGCTTTTTAGTTTCATGTAGTCCCATATGTTTATCTTTTCTTCTAGTTGCTTTGTTAGTGATGTTTCACCTTTGAAGATTCATCTTGACCCAATTGGAACCAGAAGACTGTAAGAGATGGCCTTTTCCATGGAGAAATTGTCTCACTTTCAAAGGTAAAGATGTCACAACCCTTTTACACTCAAGAAATATTTAAATGACCCCATATATAGGCATATTAAAAGACAAATCAAACATAGATGGACAATAAATTATAGATAAGTGAATTGTGAAACAAAATTTTTAAGATTTTTTGGGGAATGCCCACATTCAGTTATGTGACCCCAGTTGGAGTTGCAGCCGCAGTTTAAGACATTAGGTGGTAGAGAAAGGAAATTTTTCAACTAAGATCTCCATTCCTAAATAATTTTACAGTGGAATCTGTTCCTCCAACTTTGCACCTAAGTTCTTTCTGTCCTGTGACTCAGCCACCATTTATTTGCCAGCCCAGCTGCTCTCACAGGTATTATGCTGATTTTTTCTGATCTGTCAACTTCCTGTCAGGTTTGGGGGTGTGTCCAGAGGAAGGAGATATATTTTGCCATTGTTCTTAGGAACCACTAGGCATCTTTTCTTGGCTCTAGTGGCATGCTCGAGTGAGGATGGGACTCTTCTAGAAAAAGGTTTGCTCTTGATAACTTGTCCTCCAGATTTGACACCTAGAAGAAAAACTAAAACATACTGTCAGTACATTTCAAGACAGCTTTAAGTACTTCCTTATATTCTTAGATTTGATAAAAACTAAAAATACATGTACGTCTTTTGAAAACATAAATCCTATATCATGTGAGGATTGTCATGAATTATTTTGCCATTGATCTGTAGATTTTTAATTGTACACACACTGATTAGAATTGAAAATACTTGTGATAATAAAGTATGTACTTGTAACAATTTAGTGTGTTTGCTCCTTTTGACCTAATGTATATCTGTCTAAATTTACATTCTTGAGCTCAGAGGAAGGAGCTCAATATGTCTGAAATAAAATCCTTATTTTTCTGTTATTTGCTCTTTGGGGCCACATCTAGGAATTTTGGAACTACTCCTGGAGGAGTTTGGGGGACCATATGAAGTCTTCTAGATAACACCAGATTGGCAACGTGTAAGGCAAGTGACCTACCCATTGTAGTGTCATTCAGGACCCCAAAAATTCTTAACAAAGTTGACTTTGTATAAGTATTTCTCCAGTGAATAATGAAGTTGGAACAAATAATTACATTAAGTGCACATTTTCTGTATATCTGACTAAAATTAAATGATAATTAGGTAATACATTTAATATAAAAAATATATATATTTTTACTGTTTCTAAAATGATTTTTTTTATTTTTATGGAATCACTCTGAGAAGCATGGTTAAAAGCTGTTCATATTTGTTTTTTTAATATTCATAAGATGTTCATATTTGGGTTTCAGTTCATACAGTGTTCCAGTACCCCTCCCTTCCACCAGTGCCCATTTCTGACCACCAATGGCCCCGATTTCCTCCCCCTTCCCTAGCCTGCCTCTATGATAGGTTCATTATTTCTTTCTCTTTTATCTCTTAATGTGTATATCTGAATTTAAAATATATTCAAGATATTTGGGTCAAAAGTAAAATTGAGGTGAATTTAAAATACATAGAAATTAATAATGCAATTTTAATTAATAAAATACTACATAAAGTATATTAGAAATCATCTAATATATTGTGATGGAGAGGAATGACGAAGAAAGACAGCAAAATGAAAGGGAAGAAATACATGCTTAAAAATTTAAGATAGGAGGTAGTGTTTTTTATTGCTGATAAAGTATGTTTGAGGCCAGACTGAACTAACACTTTAATAAGGACTTAATCATACTACAAAATAGGGACTAAATTTCCAATGCTAAAGAATTATCATTTATTTCTTACAAAGGGAGAAAAACTCAAGCCTGAAGGTGCATCTTCCCTAGGGAAGTTGAAAGCAATCACAGGGAAATCTGACTCCAGAATCAGTTGCACTTAAAGCTATGCAAGGACTATAGTAAACAACATCTTTTAAAAAGACAGCACATCAGTTCTCCTTACTATATTTTCCCAAATATTTTCCATTTATACCTTGAGTACTTTTTCAGCTAATCTTCTATCATACTTTTTAAGTCATTCCATTCTCATGAAACAAAATATGTGACATTATGCTTGACAAAGAAAATGGAGGTAATCTGTAATTAGTTTTCCTTAATTACTTTAGTGCTCCCTGTAACTGATCTTCAAACTGCACTCTCATTTAATTTTCATTCATGCACTCTGTACATGAATGATTTATTCACACATAAACATTGTTATGTATTTTTTCACATTAATATTCTTAGAATCTTGCATTTTCCTCTGGTCACTTAATTATAGTAGGTAAAGTAGGTAGGTGATGTGAGTTGCCAAATTAAGGGAATCACAAACAGCTATTTTATTCAAAGAAATAGCAAAAAGGTCTATGATGGTTATTTCCAAATGACTCCCTCTCTTACTCATCAGATAAGTTCACAAAGTTTTTTTTTTTGCTATCAAAATCAAAATGAAGCACACTGTTGAGCAAGAAGAGTAGCAAACATTAATATTATTTCATAATTCAGAAAATAATAATTAAATTCCTGTCTTCCCAAGATTGTACCAAGTAAATGAAGGATTTATTTTCACGGCCTCCAAAAAATATAGGACACAAAAGAAAAAATAATACTAAGTTTATTTTCATCCCCAAAAAAAGCAAACTTGGAAAAGCGCTTTCTGGAACTTGTCAATTGATGTCTAACTTATTCGTGTAAACAAATTGAGGTTTATATAATGTGCAAATTGTGTTATAACTAGCAAGGTACTTACTTCAATGCCAGAATGTTCACAAATCAAATACTGCAGTAGAGAAAATGAAAGTCACATGTGAATGTCACAATAAATACAAAAGGAATAAACAATACTACTGAAGAACATGTAGATAATATGAGAAAAATGGAAAATGCAGGAAAGTAAGAAGATATACTGAACTATAAAGTTCTGGGCTGTATGCATGTGTGTGTTATTTTTATTGATTTTGACCAAAATATCTATGAACATATGCATAAATTTTGTTATTTATATTTAGGTATAGTGTTGGATCTTGATATATTGATGTGTTGTTGGATTGTATTGTTGTATTGATGTATTATTGTATTGATGTATTGTTGTATTGATTATATTGGTGTATCATTTGATCTTGACCTAAAACCTGAGCTGCACAAGAAGAGAGCAGGATGGAATGCCTTCAAGAGCATCAAAGAAATAGCTATAAGGACAAAGAACCTCTGGCTATGGGCACATCTCTTATACTCCACCATTTTCCCTTTGTTAACATACGCCTCAGAGACATGAGTCCTACGAAATCAGGATGAGTATGCTATTTGGGTCTCCCAAAGAGGAATCAAAAAAAGCTGTGCTTGGAATCTCACGCCTCACTCAAGTGAGAGAAGGAATCGGAGTTCTAACCTCTGTGGACGATGGAGAGTCAGGGACACTGTCTTGTTTGCCAAGGCATCGAAAGTCAGATGGGCTAGACATGTAATACGATTTAGAGATGACCACTGGACTTGAGCCATTACTGACTGGATCACCGGGATGTCAAAAAATCACATGGACGCCACCTATAAGATGATCATACTTTTTCAAGACCCAGAACTAATGGTTTGAAGCTCTTTGTATTCCTGGAGCAAGCAGATGCCATTGGGCTCACTGGAACACAATAGAAACAAATGGAAACATTACTGGTGCACACTTGAGCAAATCAACGAATAACAGGATGTCAAGCAATCAAGTAATCAAGTTATTTATATTTATGTCACTTCTTGTCACTTGTCTCCCCATTGTTCTTCGATTTGCTCGAGAGGACACCAGTAACATCTCAATACATTCTGTCCCATGCTAGTATATCCCAAGGGCAAATGCTCACTCCAGGAACATAAAGAGCCTCAAACCATTACTTCAGGTCATGGAAATAAGGTCTATAACTGTTACTGGTTTTTGGCATACCAAATACGACACAGGTAGCTTGCCAGGCTCTCCCATGCAGATGGGATACTCTTGTAGTCACCTCTAATCATGTGCATTTTTGATGCATGGGCTTGTGATCAGCTCTTTTGCTGGTGGAGCTCTGACAAGTGGGGGAGGTGTGGATGGAAAAAATGGCAGCCCTCATGGTATGGGGGTTCCTCTGGCTTCTTTGGAGGCTCTGCTGGGATAGCAGGCCAGGGCTAGAACCCGCCTTTCCTCCTGGGCACTTCGTGATCATCTGGGCATAGGAGAGGCTGGTAGCAGCTCTGCCCCCTGTATGTGAGTCTCTGGATTAGACATACCTGGGCTGGGATTAAAATTGACTGCTGTAGGGTGGGTCTCTGAGGAGCCAGACTTGTGATCAGCTCTTCTGCTTGGTGGAGCTCTGAGGAGTGGGAGTCCGGATGCGGAAAATGGCAGCCCTCATGGTGTGGGGGTTTCTCTGACTTCTCGTGAGGCTCTGCTAGGTGGCGGGCCAGGGCTAGAACCCAATTCCCTCCCGGGTGCCTCGTGATCAGTGGGTGCAGGGAGAGCCGGTAGCAGATCTTCTCCATGTCACTTGATCACTTGACATCCCATTGTTTATTGATTTGCTCAAGTGGGCACCAGTAACATTTCCATTTGACCCTATAACATGGCAGTAGCCCAATGGCATCTGGTTGCTTCAGGAATATGAAAACCCTCAAACTGTTTGTTTGGGGTCTTGAAGAAGTCTGACCATCTTGTAGGTGGGCGGCCACATGATCTTTTGATGTCACATGGGATCTAGTCTGTAATGGCTCCAGTCCAGCAGTCATTTACAAATCGCATTACATGTCCAGCTCATCTGATTATCAATGCCTAGGCAAACGGAAACAACGTCCCTGACTCTGGAACATAGAAGGAGGTTGGAACTCTGGATTCCTTCTCTCCAGTTGAGTGAGGTGGGATATTCCAAGCATAGCTCTTTTGATTCCTCTCTGGGAGACCAAATAGCATTCTCATCCTGCTTTTGCAGGGCCCAGGACTCTGAGGTGTATGTTAATGCAGGGAGAACAATGGAGTCAAAGAGATGTGCCTGGAACCAGAGGTTCTTTGGCCTTTTCGCTATTTCTTTGATGCTCTTGAAGGCATTCCATGCTGCTCTCTTCCTCCTGCGCACCTCAGGGTTTAGGTCATTTATCATGTTGACTTCTCGACCTAGATACACATAACTGCTGCATTCAGAGATATTTGTTTCATTGAGAGTGAATGGGACCTCTGGAACTAGTTTATTTTTCATGAACATTGTTTTGTTGAGATTCAGTTGTAGACCTATATTTCCACATTCTCAGTGGAAGTCAGCCAGTATTTGTGCTGCTTTGCTAATGTTTGGTGTTATTAGAACGATGTTATCAGCGAATCGTAGGTGGCGTAGTTGCCGACCATGTATCTTCACTCCCATTCCTTCCCATTCTAATTGTCGCATGATGTTCTCGAGGGTGGCGCTGAAGAATTTTGGTGAAATGATATCACCCTGAAGAACCCCTGTTTTGACATCAATGATCACTTCTTTGTAGAATGGTGAGATCCTGGTGGTGAATCCATAATACAGCTCACGAAGGATCTTGATGTATTGGGTTTAAACACCCTGTTTGGCTAGGTCTTCAATGACCACTTCGGTCTCAACAGAATCAAAGGCATTCTTTAAATGAATGTGAGACAAAGCAGCATCGTGAACTCCCTACAAACCTTAATGAGCTTGGTTACCATGTGGAAATGATCAATTGTGCTGAATCCTTTTTGGAAGCCAGCTTGCTCACATGGTTGTCCTTCTTTTAGTGTCTGCCAATCCTGTTCAGGATGATTCGTGTAAACAGCTTGTAGATGACGGACAACTGGCAGATGGGGTGATAGTTGTCGATGTCGTGAATGTCTCCCTTCTTGAACAGTAGAACTGTCCTGCTGGTTTTCCACTGGGAGGGCACCTTGCATTCACACAGGTAGTGTGTGAAGAGCCGAGTCATTGTTTAGATGTGTACTGACAGTAGATTCTTCAGGTGTTCGGGTCTGAATTTGTCTGGGCCTGGTGCTGTTTCCTTCTTTACCGATGAAATGGCATGCCGGATTTCAGAAGAGAGAACATTGGAATGACACATCCATCCTGTGGAATTTGGTATGTGGACAGGTGGGCGTGGTTGTCAAAGAGATCTGAGTAGAAGTCATGGATAATCTTTTCCAGTACCCTACTGGAAGATGTGATAGATCCATCAGGCCGTCAGAGGGCAGTCATCTTGGCCTTATAGTTGGCAAAGAACAGGCAGGTGTTGCAAATGCTTTTCCAAACTTCTGCTGCATCTTTCAGTATTTCTGCTCTTCTCTCTTTGAGATCTTCCTTTATCCTTCTATGCGCTGCTTTTCGAGCTTGGACGTTAGCATTTGGTTGCCTGAGGCTTGTGCCTTGCCACGTTGGCGAATGAGCTCGAGAGTTTTAGATGTTGGGCATCTTTTTGTGTCTTTCTCTTTCTTGGCATTTTTCACACAATCATGGAGGTGCTGAACCAGATGGTTGTATTCTTCATCAATGACATCAATGATGGTATCTTCCCATGTTGCTGCAGTGGTGCCAAAGAGTTCCCAGTTGGTGGTCATTTTGAGGGTTTTCTTCTTAAACTTTGCAGCCTTTTCTCCCCTGTTGCATGAAGTTGAATATTGCACAATGTAGACGGTGGTCCCATCCTGTTTGGAATTTTGGGAGTACAAGACATCAGTCAGGCAAAATCTTCTATTGAAGATATATGCTTCTGATGCCAGCGTACGTGCATTGAAAGTGCAGTCATTTTAGTCCTTCTTTGTTTGGACAGCCTAGTTTGGCCCTGAAACATTTTCAGGCACTCTTTGTTCATCCTTCTTAGTGCTGCTGTATTAAGAGCTCTTTCAGGGTAGGAAGATAAACATTTTTATTACTGGTTTTGGCAAATCGAAATCGCATCGGACAACTTGCCAGGCTCTGCCATGCGGCCGGTATACTATCAGTAGCTTGTGGCACTCTTTGATAGAGGGGTGGAAATAAATCTCCACCCCCTGCCCCATGTATGTGGGTAAACATATTATATTTATATATAAAATATAAACTAACAGATATTTTGGCGAAAAAACAATAACAGAGAATTGGCATCGTGGAGAACAATAAGTTATTGAGTGTCCAGACCATTTTTTTTTTTTTTTGCTTTTTGGGTCACACCCGGCAATGATCAGGGGTTACTCCTGGCTCTACACTCAGAAATTACTCCTGGCGGGGCTTGGGGGGACCATATGGGATGCCGGGATCGAACCTGGGTCAACACGCGCCGGCCGCGTGCAAGGCAAACACCCTACCCGCTGGACTATCGCTCCGACCCCAGACCATTTTTTAATTTGTGAAGGAAGGTCAGAGACTATAATCACTCTTCACTCAATTTCTTGAGGATCCTTAGGTAATGAAATTAGGATTGGTAATAGTTTAATTATACTCTAAATATTTTTTTGCTTTAAAATTTTGGACTCTTAAGATTTATCTATTGTGATTTCTGATTTATAGCTATAAACAAAGGGGATAGCCATTGAATGGTAAACATATGCATTATTCAGTTCCTAGAAATAAAGAGGTGCCCATTATAATTTCTGTGAACATGCAGAAAGAAAATCTTTCTTTCCAAAAGACTCTTCAAGCCATAGTTTTAGGAAGTAGGCAATATTTGCTTTGCTAATTGAATAATTTATAAATGGAGTTAATATAGATATAGTTCCATTTGACACTTGTCATGAACCTCTCTGGTGATAAATTTAATTTTTACACAGATTTCAATACCTTCAGCAAGGTATGATTACTTTTACCACCTATCACAGTATGATAAATATCATTTTAATATATATTTGAAAAGGACTGTTAAAAAGAATCCTTAAAACTGTTGCTTATTTGTGGTTTTAGAAAGCATCCTCTGGTTATGCTGGTGTTAATTTGGTTCAGCAGACTATCTTTATGAATGTAAATAACTTCATTAAAACCTATAAACTTGGAAGTCTCGAATTTTAATTAAAAAATAAAACTGTTGCCTTTAAAATGAACCTTAGTTTTGATTTTAAGCAATGAATAGGAGCACTTATAAAATTATATCCGTGCTTCTGTAGCAACCATCAGTCAAACTGATTTAAGCTGCCTGCTTTGAACTGAGCTTTGAACACAGGTCAACACAATCTTAATGAGAAAACAGGATGCATTAATTTGCTTCAAATGACTAATAGTTTCAACAAACTAAAAAAAAAACGAACAAATTCCAATTATTCTCAGGTTTCATTACACTTTGCAATAAACATTCAGTCTTTCAGTATTCAAGGTTAGTGGATGCCATAGAAAGTGAACTATTTGTAATTACAATGAACAGATCTCATTTGACATTGGTTTTCTAAAAATGGCTTTTTCAGATGTACTGTTATGAAGTGTTTTGTATTATTATTGTTACCTAGAATTGTATTTCAATGTATTTATCACATCACTGTGCTACTGAATAAGTTTGAGTCATGCTAACAAGGTTTGATGAGGACTTAATGAGTGCAGACCAATAATAAATGTCTTTGTGTATTTGCGTGATCACTTTTACAAGCTGCTACTTTATTCTTAAGTAGCTCAGTTTTTTTCTGCCTCTGAACTTTCAGAGATTCTACCAGTATCCTTTACTATCATGAGAATGAATTTTACTGTAATCCCAAAGGAAAAGCAATTGAGAGTCTTTCTGAAACATCAAATTGGATTAAAATATAATTGTTTGTGATAAGATTAATGTAACTCCCCAATATGATACAATTATCCTATCAACACAGTCCAAATAAAGCACCTATTACCTTTCATTAATAAATCAGTAATCTTATTCATGGAAAAAGCATTCCCACATAGGTTCTGTTCTAATGTGTCAGCTTGTTTTTGTCAGTTCATGCTAGTTTCAAATCCTCTTTCTAACGTTGTGGAGGATTGAAAAATGGATTTGTATGGAACTGATATAAAAGAGGAAAATATTGGAATCTTATCATTTGCAGAACAAAATAAAATACTAAATAAAACAGAATAATAAGAATTTCTAAAGATAGAGGCCTATCGATTTTACAGTACTTGTCTTGCAAGTGCTACATAGATTCTGTCCCCAGCACTCTGTGATCCCTTATGGCCCCACCAGGAGTGATCCATGAGCACAGAGCCAGGAATAAACCCAGAGCACCTCTGGGAACAGCCCAAAAGAAGGAGATTTATGCCGGCTGGTACAGCCTTTCTGGAAAACAATATGGACTTTCTTCCAAAGACTAGAAATTGAACTCCCATTTGACCCAGCCATACCACTCCTGGGAATCTACTCTGGGGAAACCAAAAAATACGCAGCGGAAACACCATCCCTACTTTTATGTTCATAGCAGCATTATTCACAATAGCCAGAATCTGGAAGCAACCAGAGTGCCTGAAAATTGATGACTGGATAAAAAGATTTGGTACATCTGCACAATGGAATACTATGCAGCTGTTAGGAAAAATGAAGTTATAAATTTTGCCTATAAATGGGTGGACATGGAGAAGATTATGTTGAGCGAAATTAGCCAGAAGGAGAGAGACAGATACAGAATGACTGCATTTATTTGCATGGCATAAATATATATGTACATATTATGATACAATATCCAAGGTCAAGTGAAACATATATCAGGAGGTCTTGTCAAAGGTGGAAATTATCACAAACGTGTGGGAGTCAGAGGTTAGGTAAGACAGAAAATGGAACAGTGTGCTAATAATTGTCGAGGGTACTAATGCCAACCTAGAACTGAGCATTAAATAGAGGCAAAAGGATACACATGACAACCTTTTAATGTATGTTCTGTAATCCATAGTCTGGAAGGGAAGGAAAAGAGAAAGAGAGAGAAAGGGAAAGAAATCAAGAACCTGCCATGGAGGTGTGCTGGGGAAGGGGGGGAGGGAACCGGGATGTTGGTGGTGGGAGATGGGCACTGGTGGAGGGACGGGTGCTGGAACACTGTAAGACCAAAACCCAAACATGAACTTTTTAATTGTATATCTTTTATTTGTATATCTCACGGTGGTATAATAAAATACTTAAAAAATAAAAAGAAATAAAATAAAATTAGTTAGCATATAAGTGATCATTGGAATAGTGTGCCTAAGGATATTCAAAAGAAGTTCCCAAATAATCAGTAGGGCCTGTGGCCACCACTGATACTGTTTAATTACCGTATCACTGTTTTCCCCGTTCATCATCAATTTGCTCGAGCGGGCACCAGTAACATCTCAGTATATCCTGTCTCATGCAAGTAGAGCCCAAGGGCACCTGCTTGCTCCAGGAACATAAAGAGCCTCAAACCATTCCATCAGGTCATGGGAATGAGGTCTATAATTGTTACTGGTATTTGGCATATCAAATATGACACGGGTAGCTTGCCAGGCTCTGCCGTGCGGGTAGCATACTCTTGTAGTCATCTCTAAATCCAGCTTTAATTGATGAACCACGCTGCTTGAGCCGGGCTGTAATAGGCTGGTGTGGGTGGAGTTCTGACTGTTTAATAATTAATACTATTGTGTTCAATTTTAATATAGTTCTGTCAATATCTATAATGTATGTAATCTCAATTTTCATATTGCTATTCTCTTTCAAAATATTTTCATCTTTAATTTCTTTGATGCTGATTTCATATAATTTTATATATTTCTATACCTTATTAAAATGTGTCATAGTTCTTTTCTAAAAACTACTTTATTAGCATGGTCCCAAAACACATCAATAATATTTTAGTGTTTATCTTAGAGTATGAAATATACTATAAGAGTTTGTGATATATTTTTCACACTTAGAGTTATTTTTATTGAGCATGTCAGTTCAGTTTGTAAACCTTTGTAATAGGGGACTATTAGCATGGCTTTGATAACCCTGAGACCTCAACCAGGGTTCTCAGATTTGCACTTTTGCTCAAATTATCAATCTATAGTTTGTCTAAGACCTCAGTATTATGAGGGTTCATGAATATTCATTGGTTTTCAGTTTTTTCTTTTATCATTTCTTCTTTTGCTTATCTATCAGGCTTTTGACATCTTATGATACCTCATTCGTGTCAGTATATAACTTAATCTAGAAATGCACAGAAAACTTAGTTCTTGGGGTAAGATTTAGAAAAACATAAGATACTACCACAAAAATATTAGTCATTTTTCAATACAATGCTGTTGTATTTTCCTCTTCCCTTTAGTAAGGGACATTTTGTTCTGGATCAGGTTTATTGTTTCTACCACATAATCAGAAATTCTTCAATATTTCTTGTAGTTTTAATTGTGGATGTTATACAATTTTCCACCACACATTTGAAGCTAATCTTATACTAAAGTGGGATATGAATTCAAACTTTGTAATAAAATTTAGTAGCTATGTGTTATAAAAACATGGTAGATATGAGAAACTTAGTTTCAAAACTTAGTCTTAAAACTTAACAATATGCTTAGAGTTCATTTCAAGGCAAGTTTTCACATTTTATATATTTAAGCAGCAGTAATGTCCAAGGAATATGACATTTGAAGTAGGAGATTAAATATCAGCAAAGCTAAATATATCCCAACAGAGCCATGATATTTGACAGTTGTGAAATCTCTAAAGACATTTCGGTTTTATTTATTAGGTAAAGCTGCCACACTGTATACACTTCATGAAGTTCCGAAGTGACTATTAACAAGTGACATTACAGCTTGACATATGTGACAGTAGTTACACAAGCATAAAGAATTGATAAGTCTTATTTGTATAGAAGAAAATGAAAATAATGGTGCACTTAGTATAAAGCACTGAAATACTGGAAAGAGGAACTGCGTCTTTGAAGCACCTGGGAATAGCGATATACTAATAGACTACTGTGAACAATTAGCTTCTGTGAATTATGACGGGAGTGAATTGATTAGACAGAACTTTATAATTACATGAACAAAGATCACCAATTTTAACCTCTCTGTAAGGTTACCTCTTAATATGGTAAAGCCAGGGTAGTTTAAGTCCTTTAACATGTTCCTTGTGACAAGTAAGTTATAAAATGATACCATTCATACCTAAGGCCATATGATGCAACAATTTTTATCTAAATACAAAAAGACTTAAGTTGTTTTTTTCACACTCTAGCAAAAATTTCATTCAAAGAGTATCAATAGCCCAAACTGAATAGCCACTTATGAAACCTCTAGTTGAAAATATACATTATCTGTGTAACTTTATATAAGTCAGCGATTTCTTAAATATGACACATTATCATAAGCAAAGAAATAGGAATACTAGTACTAAAAGAAATCAAATATTTCTGTGCTACAAATTATATAAGCTATAAAATAAAAAGTATATGTTTCCATATTGGAGAAATTATTTGCATATTGGATGTCCAATATATGTTCAAAAATTAAAAATATTTAAACTCAACAATTAAAAGATAAGTAACCTAGTTATAAATTGGGCTAAAGGTTTAGGTTCACGTTTCTCCAACAAAGGAAGCAAATGAACAGACGATCATCATTTGTATTTATTTTCTCACACTGAATTTGATGACTTAAGTCAACACAAATTTGGATCTCAGAGTTCCAGAGTTATGAAATCTGAGCACTGACTATGTTTCTTCTAGAGATTTAGGGAAATTTCTTTTTCTACTTCAACTCCTACAGATATATATCTCTTATCTTGTGACACACTCCTCTATCTTCAAAGTGAGTTCTCTAGTGTTTAACAGTCTCTGCATTATAAATGTTATAATATCCTTCAGTAAATATTTCTCATGTATCAACTCTTTGGTATTATTTTATTTATTAGTAATACATGTTACTGAATAAAACAGTCCAAAGCCATTGCTAAGGCCCAGATAGTTAATACAGAGGGTTGGGTGCATTCCTGGCATGGATTTGAATGGTTTGCCAGTTGCAGCATCCCTCCCATCCAAACCTTCCTCACCATAGTGTTGCTGGGTCTGGCTTTTGAGGTCCCTGAACATCACTGGGTGTACATGGTACTCCCGGGCATTATAGAGTTTCCTTAGGTCATAGTATTGAACTGACCTTTAGTTGGCTCTACTTACTAAGAGTAGCCCCAGGCCCTCTGAGCACCATTTGGGAGGTTTGAAACAGAAATCCTTGCTGTTGTAATATGTATATTTTGGATAGGGCCTTGTAAAATGAAATACAAAAATGAACTACATTGCATCCCACTCTATGTTAAATTATAAATATTGTAGACAACAAAATATATCCGATATAAGAATGGATACACATTGTCTATGTAGATGCACATCATCTAATGGATACACATTTTTGCTGTGATGCAAATGGATTTGTTTGGAGATTCGAACAGTGACTTTGAAGAGATGAAGAGAGATGAGGTGGCATCTATTTGGGAGAAGATTATTCAGAGCAGAGAGAAAGACAGCACATAGGTTTTGAGGAAGGAACTATACCTGGCATGTTTAAAACAATGCATGGGGCCAGGAGATAGCACCAGCAGTTAGGGTGTAAATCTAATGCAGCCAACCGTACTTGATTATGGCACTGCACAGTGCAGCAAGATCCCCACCCATGGACCACAGGGGATTTCCCTGGAGGCCCACAGCTCTGTCACCATTTTTGGGGTGGCCTGGGTTCCCTTGGCACTGCTGGGTCCAAACAGCAATATATCCTTGGACCCTTACTGGCATGGCCAAGCTTGGATGAAAATTATCAATGGGGCCTCTAGATCTTTGTGGCACTGCTTGGGAATTCCAAGAAGAAAACTCAGAGATGAGGCCAGAGCAGTAACAGAGAAGATCACAGAAAACACAGTATTGTACACCAAGAATTTTAGAGTTAAAGATAGTGTTAATAGATGATTCACATTTTTGTAGAGTCAATATAATAGAATGAAGATTGTCAGGACGAGGAAGTCAGGTAAAGAGGAGACAGAGAGAAGTTTTTTGCAAAATTATCATCAGTTACTAGATAAGAGAGAATGTGGTTGGATTAGTATGGCATCCAGGAAGGGAGTGAAACTTGATCAATATTAGATTATTTTTACACTTGAGTCAATAGTTTTGGCTATTAGTTCTCAGCTGGTGTAAGAGTTAAGGAAAAAAAAGGAAGAATGATCCAATATTAGCTCTGAAACTGGGAAGGATGAAGTCTGCCAAACAAATCACTTTTGGAACTTTTAACCAAATTTTACATTTGTGAACAAACAAGGGGCAAATTTTTAAAAGGCAAAACCAGTTATTGAAACTATTAGGTTCTTCAGATACATCAGCAGGGTCCTCCTGGGCTCCCACCGCTGCCAAGCCTCGCTCCTTGCGTGCGGTGCAGGGGGCAGGGGCTAACTCACTGACTCGCTGACTCGCTTGATCACTCCCCAGCATCAATGCAAACATCTTGCAGTGGTTTGGCGCGGCTGGCCATCCGTGCAGGATGCTGGCAGCCACTTCTCGATTTCCCAGTCCAGTGCAAGCACCCGACGAGCACCTGGGCTGCTTTATAGGTCAGGAACTTGAAGGGTCTGGTTCCCTGTCTCATTGCTGCATCCAATGGGCCTCTCTCTTGTCCATGCTCTAAACCCTTCTACTAAAATGCTGCCAGATGCTCTTCTCATCTTGCCAGGACCAAACCCAAACACCTTGGGTATCTACCTCTATTTCTTCTCCCTCTCGCCTCTCCCTGTTTCCTGGGCTCTGGGCCTCAGCTGTCCACCCCTGGCTCTGGACTCTCCTAGGACAATCAATAAATGCTCGAGATTAGAGGTGATTGCAAGAGTACCCCACCACACAGCAGAGCCTGGCAAGTTACCCATGTCATATTTGGTATGCAAAAAACTAGTAACAATTATAGACCTCATTCCCATGATTGATGGAATGGTTTGAGGCTCTTCATGTTCCTGGAGGGAGCAGCTGCCCTTGGGCTACACTAACATGTGACAGGATGTATGGAGGTGTTACTGGTGCCCGTTCAAGCAAATCGATGATTAATGGGAGGATAAGTGACAGGTGAAGTGGAGGAAATATTAGACAAATATATTTGACTTGTTCATCCTGCAAGAAAATAGTATTCACTTTATTTTCAGGTAAAAATTTAGATTTTTTTAAAACTATTGAAGGCACTTTATTCATTTCTTCTATAAATGCTCCACTTTAGCTTGAATATACAACGTCCTGTAGAAAATAATTTTTTGGAGGTTATCAGATTTCTCTTTAACAGACATGAAATTCTAAACCATTTTTTAAAGCACAGGTCATCTTGAAAAGCTAGCATATAGGAAAGGTAAACGCATTTGAATTATAGAACCTGAAAATTGCTTTTGAAATTACTAATTTGCATGAACCAGACTGTGTTGCAAAATATAAAAAAAATTATTTTCTTTGTCTAAATTTCCAATATTATATAATGCAATATCAGAGTAAAACTTCAGTAATTTCACTCTTTTCTTGTACAGGGTATGCTGGTCCAGAGACTCTCAGACATGGGGCAGAGCGGTTCCTTGCTCCCTGTGCCCAGCCGGTTCATTAGGCAGTCGGAGACTGGTGGGTTCCAGCCTTGGCCCACCCCCCCGAGAACCTCAAACAAGCCAGCGCCCCCACTCCTGCGCCGCCTTTTCCCTTGGACTTCCCTCTCATAGAACTCCCCGCCGCCGCCAACCGCACCCTGGCGTTTCTTCCTCAATCCGGCCCAGGTTGCTGGTCCAGGCTCTCGACAGGGGCAGAGCGGTTCCTGCCTCCCTGTGCCCAGCCGTTCATGAGGCAGTGGGGGCATGGTGGGTTCCGCCTGGCCCCCACCCCGCAGAACCTCCAGCCGCGCCCCCACTCACCCGGGGCGCCGCCATTTTCCACATTGGACTCCCTCTCATCATAACTCCACCCAGCGACCAGCCCATCCGTCTCGCCCCACTGGTTTCTTCCGCAGCTCCACCCGCGACCGCCACAGCCCGGTTGCCCACCCTGGAGGTTTCTTCTCAACCGGCCGATGCTGGTCGAGTCTCAGAGGGGGGCGGTTTGCTCTCCCTGAGCCGTTTGAGGAGTCGGGGGCGGTGGGTCAGCCTGGCCCACCACCCCGGAGAACCTCAAAAAGCCAGACGCCCCACCACGGCGCCGCTTTCATTGACCCCTCTCAGACTCCACCACGCGATTGGTTTGGAGGTGTTTGGTTGCGGGGTTTGGAGGTTTTCGGTGTGGCCAGTGTGCGGGGTTCGGTGCGCCTAGCTGTGGGGCGTGCGTGCGTGTTCAGGGAAATACTGTTATTAATTTAGCTATTGCAGGATTTACCAACTAATATAAAATGCCATGTCTAAAAATTCCTGAATACATATTATCAGCTATCCTGCAAAGATTGAGAGAAATGAGTCTGTTATCTATAAAGCTTATGTGCTCCACATGATTAGCAGAAATAATTTTACATGAGAGAAGTTTTTTCTTTCAATAAATACTGATAAGTACCTACTATGTGCCTAAAAAAATTTTAGAAGAATGCAGTTTGGGATAAAAGCAGTTCTCCTATCTAAACTATGGAGGTATAATTATTTTTTCTCTGTTTTCATTTGTGTCAATTATAATTTTTACATATATCAATGTCAGTTTGCTCCAATAAGTAACGAATTTCATGAAACAAATTTAAATAGTGAAGTAATATGTTTTATCTATTAAACATTTCTAAGACTCAAAAGAAAGAAAGCTAAGAGGTTCTTTGGGGATGAACCTCTTTTTCTATTATAATTAATAACTAAACCCAGTGAAATTCCAATAAAATTAACAGAATCACAAATATTTCTTAAAGATATCCTTCAGAAAATTAAATGGCTCCTGATGAACTCTACCTGATATATCTCTTAATATCTTAAATTATAAGAGAATGTGATTAAAAATCATTTCATCATCACATATAAACAATGGAGCTATTTCAACTAATTTCACAATATAAACTAATTTTGCAATTTAGCAATATCCATAAAAATTTACTCAGAATGGTCTAAGGAATGGGATATTAAGTATAAAACCATAAGCTTTTTTAGAAGACAGGTGATACAGTCCAAGAACTCAGTATCAGGGATATATTGCAGATTCAACTCCATCGACAAGGAAAACAAAAGCAAGACAAGAAATGGAGGACTGAAGAAAGTGACATTAAAAAATAAAATCCAATTCACAATTATGCTTCAGAAAATCAAGAACCTAGGATTAGCTTAACAAAGGATGTAAAAGATCTGTATTAAATAAACTACAAAATGCTACTTTGATAAATAAACGTGGACATGAGGAAATGCAGACACATCACCTGCATTGTCAAAACTGGCAGTACTCCCAAAAGCATTATACAGATTTAATGCTGTCTCTATAAGTTTATCAATGACATTTTTCAAAGAAGTTGATCAAAAGCTCCTGAATTTCATATGAAACAATAAAACCCCACAAATAGCTAAAGCAATCCTTGGAAAAAGATGAGAGAAATCACCTTCCCCAACTTCAGATTTTGCTACAAAGCAGTAGTGATCAAAAACAGCATGGTATTGGAATAAAGACAGACCCACAGACCAATTGAATAGAATTGAATATCTTGACACACACTCCAAATATATGATCACTTATTTTTTAATAAGGGAGCAAGAAATGAGAAGTGGAGCAAGGAAAGTCTCTTTGATAAGTGGCACTGGGAAAACTGGACAGCTAGATATGGAAAAAAATGAACTCAGACCTCTAACTACCCCCCATACACAAGAATCAGATCAAAATAGATTAAAGACCTCAACATCAGACATGGATTCATAGTTACATGGCAAAAATGTAAGCAATTGAAGCTAAAGGCATCTTTAAAGAAGAAACACCACTGACCAAGCATGTGGTAGCCAGATAAACACATGGGTCTACATGAAAATGAGGGGCTTCTATACTTCAAAAGAAATGGGGACCACATAAAAAGACAGCTCACAGATTGGGAAGAATATTTGCCCAATACTAATTTGATAATGGCTTAATCACTGTCTTCACGTTCATCATCAATTTGCTCAAGCGGGCACCAGTAACATCTCCATATGTCCTGTCTCATACTAGTAGAGCCCAAGGGCATCTGCTTGCTCCAGGAACATAAAGAGCCTCAAACATTCCATCAGGTCATGGGAATGAGGTCTATAATTGTTACTGGTATTTGGCATATCAAATACGACATGGGTACCTTGCCAGGGTTTACCGTGCGGGTGGCATACTCTTGTAGTCACCTCTGATCTTCAGCATTTATTGATGAAAGTCGCAGCCAGGCTGTGATAGGATTTTCTGCTGGGTGGAGTTCTGATGAGAGGGAAGTCCAGGTGGAAATTGATGGCCCTCATGGAGTGTGTGTGGTGTGGGGGGGGGTCATCTGGTTTCTTGTGAGGCTCTGCTGTGGTGGCAGGCCAGGTCTAGAACCCACCATCCCTCCCATGTGCCTCATGAGCAGCTGGGCACAGGTAGAGCCAGTAGCAGCTCTGTCCCATGTCTGTGAGTCCGGATCAGCATCCTGGGCCGGACTTGAAAAAGACTGCAAAATATTAAACACTGGCCAAAATTTACAAGAAAAAATACCCAACCCCATCACAAAATGGGGAGAAGAAATAAACAGAAACTTCCCAGAGAAGAAATTCAAATTGCCAAATATGAAAAAAAATGTTCTCATCACTAATCAGAGAGATGCAAATCCAAACAGTGATCCCCCGAGACTGGTCACGCCAAACTGAGCAAGTACACGTAGTGCTCCTGTGGATGCAGAGAGAAAGGAACTCATTTATTGCTTATGGGAATGCAAACTTGTTCAGCCTTTTGGACATTCCTCCAAAAGCAAGATATTGAGCTCCCACTTGACCCAGCAATACTATTTCTGTGAACATACCCTAGGGGTTCAAAAAACACACAGCATAAATTGCACCATCTACAGATCTATGTTGATTGTAGCACTGTTAACAATAGCCAGAAGAACAGATATGGAATGACTGCATTCATTTGTGGGATATAAAGAAACAATAGTGTAAGTCTAATATCTAAGAGGAGGGAAAACTGCCCAAAATGATATGTCATTGGTTGGAATCTACCCTGTGTGTGATTGAAGCTGAGGGTAGATAAGAGAAAGGGACAGCTTGACAGTAATAGTTGGGAAGAGTAATGCTGGACTAGAATTGAGTACTGAAAGTAGGTAAAGGGATATACATGTTGTTATTGTAAACCAAAATGCACAAAAGGAGATATAAAAAAGAAAGAGAACCGGGTCGTCTGGGATGAATCCAGAGTTATGGCAGAGCCTGACAAGCTACCCGTGGTGTATTTAATATGCCAAAAACAGTAAAAATAATGGACCTTATTCCCAATAAATGGAGACATTTCTGGATCCCGCTATAGCCAATCGATGAACAACGGGAAGACAAGTGACAAGTGACCATAGAGGCAGTTTAGGAAGGGAAAAACTGGTGTTGGGAAATGTGCAGTGGGGGAGGGGTGGGTGTTCAACACTGTATGATTGAAACCTAATCATGAGCAGTTATGTTCTATCTCCCTGTGATTAAAAAATAAGTAGGACTACATCAAATTATAAAGTGCCTACAATGACTACCATAAAGCAAAAAATGAAATCTAGCAGTCAGGAGAATATTCTTCTGCTACTCCATTTTCCCTTGCTTTTTATATCAGTAATGCAGTTGTACATCTGACAAGGGGTTGATATCAAAAACATATAAAGAACTCACAGATATTAAACAAAGGAAGCAAGTAGCCCAATATTTTTTCAGCAGAAACTGTTATTTTTTTAAATTTTTTTATTATACCACCGTGAAACATACAATTACAAAGGTGTTCATAATTGGTTCTTGGCAATACAGTATTCCAGCACCCATTCCTCCACCAGTGCCCCATTTCCACCACCAATGTACCCTCCCCTCCGTCCCCCACCCGCCTTAATAGCAGGTACCCCAGTTTCCTCTCTTTCTCTTTCTATCTCTCTCTCTGTCTCTGCTCTCTCCTCTTATTTTACATTGTGGCTAGCCCTGCAGATATTTAGAGTTTACCTTAAGTCTCTTTGTGTATATTCGTGGTGAGTTTTTAATCTGCCATTACCATTTCCCACATTTAGTAAAACTGGTATCTATACCTATTAATGATGCGTCATTCTAATCTGTCCTTTCCTTCTGACTAATTTCAGAAACTGTTATTTTTTAAAAATTTTATTTATTTACACACCATGATTTACAGAGTACAAAGCTTTTCACAATACAGTTGTTAGAAAGACTCATCGCTCAGCCCTAATCTCACCACCAGTGTGCCCCACCACCACCAGAGACCCCAATTTCCCACCCCCCCCTCCCCATCCCCTTGCCTGCTCCCTTAGCTGGCATCAATTCTATTGATCATTACTGCCCCTATAAGGGAAATGATATTGACAAAGTCATTGCTCTTTTTTCTGGGTTGTTCTGTGGGAGTCTGGCCAATTCTGTTGTTGGATTATCTTTCTGGGTTTCCAGAACACAGTGGTTCTCTACTGTCAACCCAGGACTCAGCACCACTGCACCCACGGACAACACCTATTTCACATTTCTCTAGCCTCTGTTTGAGCTTGTCCTACACATACACTGAATAATTATTCTATACTGCTCGTTGGGGTCACTTCTCTAAACACAGTCCAGAATATGGTTTTAGACAAAAGTCATTGGAGATTCTTAAAACTCTATTGTGCCATCTGAGCCCACTGTATAGGAATTTTTTATATGATCCACAGATATACATCGTGTCCACACACTTGGGTTTCTATGAGATGTGATGGAATATGTGTTAAACGAGTATACCAAGTTTTGAGATATCGCGCAGGAGCTTTGCGCACCCGTGCCATGGGGGAGGGCTGTGTTAAGCTCGCGCGGGTGGCTGTGGTTGTGGTGCACAAGGTTTTCTGGTCTCTGAGAGTCTGACAGGGGTGAGGGGAAGCATCACAATATTTTAAAAAGGGAAGTGGGTAGTGAATAGATTCCTCTTCAAATCGGAAGACAATCACCCATAGATACATAAAAATGATAATTAGTGGAAAAATATAAATCAGAATCATAATGAGATAGTACTTCACTCCAATGAGAATGTTCTGTTATCAAACAGGTTGAAAACAGTGCTTATTTTTGAGTATGTAAAATAAAATATTTCCTCATTCACTGTTGGTAGGAACATGAATTGGTGTTGCCTCTGTGGCAAAAATGGCATGAAAGTTGCCTTCAAAATAAAATGAAAATATCATATAATCCTGTGATATAACTCCTAGGCATTAAAATTATATGAAAAACTATCAAAATTATTTTCACCTCTATATAGTGGCATTAATCATAATTACAGGACTAGAATTAATAGTGAACCTATGTATTATAGTGATTTATAATACATTATAAATCACATGTATAAGTGAAATGATGCTTTTAAAAGATATGTGTTGGCTAGAGACATAGCGCAGTGGGTAGAGTACTTGCCTTGCATGCAGGCAACGCCTTGCATTGAACACCTACCCGGGTCTCAATCCTTAGCACCCCATATGGACTCCAAGTCCCAAGAGGATTGATCCCCGAGCACAGAGCCAGGAAGAAGTCCTGATTGCTGATAGCTGTTGCCTCCAAACCAAAAATATGCAAATGTATACAAAAAAATTTTTAGAAAATGTGCCTGATTTTTTTAATTTAATTTTCAAATTATGAATGTTACTGCAGTAACATGACTTGTAACTCTGAAAATAGAACTGAGTTTGCCGAGCAGGGCTGGGGAAGCTGAGGGAGAAAAATGGATGTAGGAACATTGGTCAAGGATGCTGTACATTTGCTGGTGAGGGTAGTGAAGTAACAGTATGCCAAGAGCATAATTTTTTAAACTGGATTTTTTAAATTTACTTGATTTTTTTAAGTCTTTTTATCTCACTTTGTAATTGATATTTTCAATTTTTATTTAGGTGGCTAATTTAGTTTAATGTTATTTTAGGGAAGAAAATAATAGCAGAAGATGAAAAGTGTTTTCCTAAGTATGGAATCACTATTATAGGGCAAATTTAGAAAAAAATAGTATTATCTCATAATATAAAATGGAATACATTCTTCTATTCTATAAGTTTAAAATTGGCCTAAACGAATTGGTACCTTTTACCTACCACCTAAGCTTCTATGCATCCAATTATGCTGTATACTATTATTTCACAAAAGCTACTGTATCCCTTTCAAGTAGATCTTTCATATCTAGACTAGAAACCAGTATTCATATATGTCAGTGAAGTGGAGTGTTCAGTGATATGTTTCAAGACGATGAATTAGGTAACTCCCTAGCAAGGGGAATTAAAAGTCTCAGTATGAGTGCATATATCCTAAGGCATGATTCTGTGCAAGAAATTAATCAAGAATTTGAAATTATGGTAAAAAATTTAGTATGTGCATTATTATAAGTGAGTGGGTTGTGTAATATGGCCAGAGGGACTTTAAAAATATTTTAGATGTTTTCATTTCCTTCAAATATAATCAGTTCACTTATTTTGCCAGAAATATAATTGATTATGTGATAATTAAAAACTAATTTTTTTGACAAAGCTAGGAATCAAACCTAGGACCTCATACATGCAGGGTAAATGCTTGATCTCTGAGCTACATGTCCTGTCCCCAAGAGCATTCTATCTTTAGTATTTTTGGGGAACCCAACTATTTTCCATTTCCCAACCAGTTCCAAGAATGCACACTTAGCAGGCATAAAATAATTTGTTTTATATTGCATATTACTACTAAGTGCCTAATGGTTTTCTTTTTGATAACAGCCATTCTGTCAGAAGGGAAATGATATGTTTTTAATTTGTCTCATATAATATGTGATAAAAAATTCTCTTAAAAGTTATCTTAATCATATAAAATTCTGAAACTTCAAATTTACTGCCTGTAAAGACTCTGCTAAGCTGTGTTGCTTGGCTTTCCACAGTATTCTTTACTCTCAGAAACCTTTTTTTTTCTTGTCTTGATTGGGGGGTTAGGGTTCATATCCAGTGGTTGGTGCTTAAGGTTTATTCCTGGTTCTGTGCTCCGGAGTCAATCACGGTCATACCACGGAGAACACAAAATGGTGCCAGGGATCTACCAAGGTAAGCTAATGGCAGGGCAAATACCTTACTCTCAGATTATCTCTCCAGCCCCTGCAGTCATAAACCTTAATCAGACCTTAGTATCTCCCAACCCCAATGTAAAGGTGCTATGATGCTACAATTAGCCTCTGATCAAGAAGTGTTTTTGCAGAGTCTAATTCTTGATCTAGAATTTGCTTTTTGTGTTTAGTCTATCCATATATATCAGGTAGAATTCAGATGATTCCCAAATGTCATAATTTAAGACCCGACGAACATTCTCAACTCTTTCGCTGTTCCTACTCCTACCTGCTTATATCCTATTCAGACTTTGAAGCCCTCTAATTTCTAGCTTATCAGTAATACTCTCCTGTATTGTATACTCACTATCTCTTCTTTATACTAAACTTTAATTTTTTTCTACATTAGATTATAGAGTTACTAAAGAGAACAGCTCCTAGAAACAGAGAATAGTATGTTAGGTAGTGCATTTGCCTTGCATACATTAGCCTGGGTTTAATCCCAGGCACCCTGTGTGGTCCCAAGACCCTTCAGGAATAACTCCTGAGTGCAGAACCAGGAGTAAACCCTGAGCACTGTTGGGTGTGGCTCAAAAACACCAAAAATTTAAAGAAAACAACTCATTTGTAGATAATCCACTATAATACCTAGAGTGGACTAAGTATATAACAGATAGCTATAATATGGGTAATAAATATATAATCATTCTTTAGCATATAGTTTTTATTTATGAATTATTTGAACCAGTAATTATTAAATCACTTTTTATGATATAATGTACTCATTGAGTATATATATGAAAATAAACTATTTAATAGTCTTCTGATTAGGAAGTTTGTGGTGGGAAAACAAAAACAATTTCAATAGAGCAGAAAACAAACACGTGATTTTCAGTGGGAATAGAAAGAAAATGAATAAAGAAATGGAGCACTGAATATATAAGATAATAATAGCGGACTGCAAAGGAGACATACAGCCTTGTACATTGTCATGTTTAATTTAGTGCCTTTTATGTGTAGGTTGTATGTTTGAGAGTCTCTCAAACTACAGCTACATTACTGAGAGAAGTGGTCCTTCCAGCTAGCTTTGCATTATTGGTTCTCTGACAAATATATCGCCTGAAGGTAGCATCACCCAAATAGATGCTTGGACACTATTAATATGAGTTATACAGTGAACAGGCTTACAGTTCCATGTAAGTCTGTATTTAGGAGAGACTGTAGGTAATGAGACCCAGTCAGTGAAGAAAAGT